>CAUYPK010063208.1:0-19696 GCA_963574355.1 Loris lydekkerianus
GCATCTTACAATGGTATATGTGAAACTTAGTAAATGTAGAATGTAAATGTCTCAACACAATTGTGAAATTGCCAGAAAGGCTATGTTAACCAGTGTGATATAAACGTGTCAACCGGTCTGTGAAACTAATGTATGATGCCCCATGATCATACCATTGTACATAGCTATGATTTAATTAAAAAAAAAAGAAAAAAAAGAAAAAAAAGAAAAAATCAGGAGAGGATTTCTAAAAATTTCACTTTTTTTTTTTTTAAAGACCATGGTGCAGTTAACATATTTCATGCCTGTCGGCATCTTATTCTAAGGTACTCTCCACACTAGAGTAATTTTAATAATTAGGACTGTCATTATGCTACTGCTGACAATTTCCAAATGTCTACAGGGACCTGAACATTTGTGTGTGTGTGTGTGTGTGTGTGTGTGTGTGTGTGTGTATGAGCATGCACAGAGCAGGCCTTTCTCCTCTACTCTTCAGCAGCATTTAGTTCAGTATAAGAAATGATTTTACTAGTTCCTATTACCTTTGGTCAATGACAGCAGGTAAAAGAAAAGGGAAGTAAAATTCTGAGAATAATTTACGATTACACATTTGTTTTATTATTATTGCTTCTTTCTGCTTTAATATTTGTTTTCTTGAATGTGAAGAAAACTTCATGGCAAAGAGAACTTTTATAAATCCTGATAATAAAACAAACACCAACTAAAAAAGTCTTTTGCTTTAAGTGTCATCAGTTCTTTTAAAGTCTTGTTTAATATTCATTTTGGAGCAGTTGAAAGGATATTCTGATGTCCAGAGGCTATAAGGGAGCTATTCAGAATCAGGGTAGAGGAAAAATCCAATACATTCTCACTCATACTCCTGCAGTATTAGAATCACCTGGAAAGGTATTAAAAAATATTGATAATGCTCAGACCCCTACTAGAGAAATTCTGATTTCTTTAGTCTGTGATAAGGCTTTGGCATTGGCATTTTTCAGTATCTCCCCAGATTTAAACATGTAGCCAGAAATTGAGATAACTGGTCTACTTGAGAATGGCACATACGGAAAACTTACATTTGGCAGGCCTGGCACTAGAATTAGGGAGTACCATGGAGATATTTCCTGCTCTTTCTAGCTAGATATGGTTTTCTACTCAGTTGCAGAAATTGTGATTATTGGATAGTAGGTGGTTAGCTTAGTACTATACCCATTTATCTGGCTATTACTTAACAGTAAAACTGAATGGCAAATGTGTCTTACTTCTACTGTCATTTTGTTGTCATGTGAAATGGGATCTGCTATTGCACAAAAGTAAAAGCATCAAGGCACTTTATAAGAAAGACTTTTGAATTGAGATTTATAAAATCTCATGTTTTCTCTGATTATTATATATAGTGAACTATATTTTCATCATTTCCTGTGAAATAAAGATAAACATTCATATAATACTGTAGCATAAAAATGTTTAACTAGGAGTAGATTCTTTCACTAAGAAGACCTAAGATAATTTGGAGGGAGAATAAAGTATAAATTCTGGGGAAGCAAGACCAATATTTAAATTATATTTGGAGCTCAGGCTAAGGACTATGTTTTGGAAATGTATATTACTTGGGTTATGTCACATGGGTATAAGACAGGTAGGGAAGAAAGAATTAAGAATAATGTAATATGACTCAATAGGGGCTAATGAAACAAATATTTGTTTGGTCCAATCTGAAATGATTTCTGGTTGGCGTACGTAGGATCCAACTCGTGTAGCAGGAGTTGGTTGAAACTATAATTATCACCAAACATCTGAGATATGGATTAAATCTTACATATGTTAAATAAAAATTCTTATTTAAACTCTCAAATTTAAACACTAAGGGATATATTTACATAGAACACCTGCAGGAGAAATTTGTGCAGGACACATTTAGAAAGTGTGTCAATATCTAGTCCCTTCCTCCAGCTCTTGGCTCAGAAGAGATGCCGGAGCTTCTTTTTTTTCTTTGTTCCTTAGCATTAGATTCACCCAGTTTACATATTGTTCTTTACAAAACCCTTCCAACCTTTATTTCTCCATAATCTCATGTCTATAATAATTGAGAAAAAAAACTCACTTTTTTGTACTCAAGTCATAATGTCCATGTCCTGTTTCTTCTTCACATGTTGAGGATAGATACTATATATCTAAGAAATCCCCACACCAAGATAGTCTAATACCACCACAAGTCTACAAGGCAGCACTGCCTCTCCTGTTGTAGTGACTGTTGTCTTGCTATAATCAAAGTTTCTCTTTAGTTTGAATGACTTTATTTTATATTTTTAATACTTTAAAATTATTTCTATTTTACAGAAAGACAGCACTTCCCTCCTTCTGTCAAGAAATTGAACTCCAGCAACATAACACAAGTTGCAAGAGCCGTCTAGATTTGCTCATAGCAGTGTTATAAGCTTACTCATAAGGACAACTTTTAGCAGAAATTAACATAGAAACAATTTTTTTCAATGGTTTGTATATTTTTTGGAAAAAAAATAATTTTTTTAATTAAAAAAATTAAATTTTGATAGTGTTTTAACCCTAGATTTAATAGCATAGCAATACTAAGAATCTATGTGCTATTTAATTCCTCAATTATCAAAATATTGCCTGTCTCTTTCTCACCTGATAGTGTATGTGTTTCTGCAGATCTCTCTGTCTCAATTCTGATCTATGTTCCTTTTAGAATGCAAACTGACCTAAAACAAATCATAAACATTAAAAAAAAAATACAACATATCCTACTTATTTCTAAAACTCTGAGAAATGTAAAATGTTTGATTTAGCTTTAAATACTAGAGCTATTTATCATTTTAGACAGCAAACTTCATGAAGATAGGGGTATACACATACCATCTGTCTGATTCATTGCTTATTATTTAATGTCCAGCACAGTGTCTGGTACACAGTGAGTGGGAATTATTTGCTGGATAAATTCGAACATTTAAAAAAGCAATTTTCTCTTTGATTCCCAGGATACTTGCCAAAGAAGAATTTGAGGATTTGAGTAACTATCTCAAGTCTAATATTTGTGATCCAAGAAAATTGTGAGTTATATCTTAGTTTTCTATCGTAGGGTCTTAGCATAAACAGTTACAAGGATGATATTGAATAAGATGGGGAACATGTACTGACAGCATAGTTTCATCATTAATTTAAAATGGACTATTTCTCTCAAGTGAATTTTTTTCCTAGAATATTAGGAGTTATCCATGTTTTGTTTATGTACTTTCTTTTTTGCACAAATTTAGTCGAGGGTATAAGAGTGCCCCCTACCCAGACAGTGTGCACCATACCCAACTGATGTGAATTTGCCCATCCCCTCCTCACCTCCTGACAGGTTGGCTTTCATTGAGATTTACTTTCATATGTACACTTAGGTGTCGATCACTCAATTCCAACCTGGTATTGAGCACGTGTTTGCGTCTCCACTTTTGTGATGTTTCACTTAGTAGAATGGGCTCTAGTTTGACTCAGATTGTTGCAAAAGATACTGGATTGCCATTTTTCATTTTGGCTGAGTAGTACATTAGAGTATACATATATCACATTTTGTTAATCCATTCATGTATTGGTGGGCACTTTCCATGTTTTTGCAATCGTGAATTGTGCTACTTGTAAACATTGAGTGCAGGTGTCCTTTTTATACAATGTCCTTTTCTCCTCTGGGTACCTCCCTAGCAATGAGATTTCTGCAACAAATGGTAGGTCAACTTTTCAAGTGAGTATTAACTTGACCAGAATCTTGGTAGAGTTATAATCAAGATTGCTTTCAATTCTTTGTTCTTTTTTCTTCTATTTCCCCTCCTTCCTCCCTGTTCCTGTCCCACATACTTTCTCTTTGGATAAATGTAAATTATTCTTGCTATAATCTGACCATGGTGAAGTGTTTGTAGATTGTAACAGGTAACTGAGTGCTGGGAGTACTGTCTCCTTCTGGGAAATTAGTATGTGTAAGGAAAAAATAAAGCTAGGTAGTAGTGATGGATTATTCTATAGTATTTGTTTTTTGAAGTTTTGTGTCCTTGAATCTATTGCTAAAATAAGATTATATATATATCAATTTGACCCTTTTGTACTTTGGTTATGTCAAATGAGAAAATTTTGATCAGAATAATCTACTGTTGAGGTGTGAAGGACCTAGACCAGCTGTAGCTGCTGAAGGAAGAAGCCCTGACACCACTGAGCAGCAACTTGGAGTTATTAGAATTGAGGTGCAAAAGAAAACAGGTTGGGTGGCACCTGTGTCTCAGTGAGTAGGGCACCAGCCCTATATACTGAGGTGGTGGGTTCAAACCTGGCCCCAGCCAAACTGCAACAAAAAAATAGCCAGGTGTTGTGGTGGGCATCTACAGTCACAGCTACTTGGGAGGCAAGAGAATTGCCTAAGAGCTAGAGGTTGCTGTGAGCTGTGACACCATAGCACTCTACCAAGGGTGACAAAGTAAGATTCTGTCTCTAAAAAAAAAAATTAAAAAAAGAAATCACAGGGGAAAAGAAATTTTGAGTTTAATTTCTCTGTAGAAAATAAGGAAGGAGATTATTTTTGACATGGAATATTTGAATTTATGTATCAATTGGGGGGAATGGCTATATTAAAAATACTGAATCTTTTAGTTTGTAAACTTGCAATGTATCTCAATTTTCTTCAATGTTTAATTTTTCCCACCAGCATTTTGTATGTGAGTATTTAAGTCTCATTATTTTTCTGTACAGTTTATTTCTACATGTTTTATACTTTTTCATGTTATTATTAATAGATTACTTTATTTCATTTTCTGATTTTTCATTGTGAGAAAAGAAATACAATTTTTATATTGATTTTATATCCTCTGTCTTTGTTAAACTTATTTGTTCTAGCAGTTTATTCTGGATTCCTTGGAATGTCTATATATAGGATTGTGTCTTTCATGAATAAAGCCAGTTTTACTTCTTCCTTTTTAATTTAGAGTCTTTTTGTGCCTTAAAACACTACCTTGAGCCTTCAGTATAATGTTGGAGATTTATTTTTGTGAATTTTTTTTTCTCTGTGGAAATATGGATTGAGTTAATAATTCCAGATAGGACTTTATATTTCTCAAAATTCATGACTGGGTTTGAACTCAAAATTCAGTTAGGTAACCACACTACTTACGTTCCACATAAACTTGCCATGAACTCTCATGTCCCATGAACTTTCTAAGAATTTTCTGTGTCACGGTCACCTCTGGTTTTTATTTTCTACCTCCACTAAATTCTCATTCTTTGTTGCTATCTTGGAATGTTTACTTTATGGCTAATATTTTGTCTGTCCATACGTCCCTTGACCAAGTTACTATTCAAGTGAATCTTTACATGTATTAGAACTTTATTTATTGTGTAGAACTTTTATTTATTCTCAGAAAAAGGAATTGCATATAATATGTATTCTCCAGAAAAAGTCTTAAAATCACATGCTAGAAATCTCAATTGTTAACATACTTTTTTTGCTACTCAGTATAGGGGATTTTTATTTGCTTTAATAAACTACATAGGATATTATCACTGCCTTAATAGTTCCTCTCTCTTCATTTCAATTCTGATATATTTGCCTAACACTTCTTTTATTAATAATTCTTTCTCATCTCTCTCTCCACTCTTACTTATCCCTATTTCTAAACTCAGTGGCAGGGCTAACTTTTCTTACAGAATTACCTTTATGTTATTTAGTTGAATAATGTCTTTCTTATAACTGAATTCATAATCAGTTAACAGAACTGTGCTCTAAAATAATATTTATCCCTCTGCTAACTTGGCAGAGCATTAGTTGGCCTATGTGTTTAAGGGGCAAATTCTATAGACATATCAGTTACCTTTTTGTGCAGTATTGATGAGCTTGAGTCAAGGTCTTCCACTGTAGAATGGAGGTGGCTTTCACCAAGGAATGTATTATGACCTTATATAAACTTAATATTTTATTTTTCCTGATGAAAAGTAAGGGAAATTGTATTTAGGAGATACAGAAAGTTTTTAAAAAGTAAGAAAATTTGTAAATTTATCTAATGAGAAATGTTTTAAAGAAATGAAAAAGAACTTCAATCATTTCTTTAATATCCTACCCCAAAGTGTGTAAAGTTCTGTCATTGGCCTTTACATGGGCAGATACTTATGTCTTTGAAAAGTCACTCATTAATTGTTGACAGCTATATTTTCACTCTTTCCAGTGAAGGAACATAAATTCAAGAACAAGCCATTTTATAAAATGGCATCCTGAATTTGGTGTATAAAAAAGTAATGTTTACCAGTTGACTAGTTATGCCTTCATAAATTATTTCCAGCCCTAACCTTTAAGGATGGCTTGTCTCTGCATGAGAAAATCCTATAACATAAATTCAATTATGTAACCTTTTAAGGAGCAAGTTATTGATGATGAGTTGAAAAATGTCTCAGCCTAAGGAATGAATCTAGAAAGATAAACAACTACAGATTTTGGTGTTTCAAACCTAATTTCTTTTGGGAACACATCTAGAGATACATGCAAAAATTTATGAAAATTTGTATACATAAAAGTACATCACTACTGTATCATTTCAAAGATCTTACTCTAGTAATTTCTAAAATTATTCTTCTGTTATGCAATTAAGAAAATTATATATTATACAACTATAATCTGGGTATCACATTTTTAGAGATTAGACATAATTAAAGTTCCTTATTTGCTAGAAAATTGTATTAATACTAATGCTACCTGAATAGTGGTAGAAGGAGTAGTGGTAATATAATAGGCATTTTAGTTTTACAACATATTAAAATATTCCTTATCTCATTGAATGTTCAAATCATTATTACCTGCATTTTAGAGATGAATTTTTGGAGGCTTATAGAGCTTACTTTTTAACTAACATTATTTGGTAGAAGTCCAACCAACATTTCTGACCTGCAGACATGAATACCTTTTTTTTATGCTACATGTTGTTGGGGGGGGGGGTAACAGGTAAGTTTTAATAGTCTTGATTTTATCCATTGCTCGAGAAGTCAAGCAATGCATTCAATAAAAATTTATTTATTCTACTTATATAACGTGTGGGAAATTTGCTAGTTGCTACAAGGGATCCAAGAATATATCAGCTAAAGATCTATTATAGGTATTCTAAGTATTTTCACATAACAGCTGCCAATTTTAAGTGAAAATAGTCCTTTCCAAAAAATAAAAGTAAAAAAAAACACACAAAGGAATTCCTAAAATACTGTTTTTGATATTTATGTAAAATTGTGAAAGCCACTTGTTTATGCTTTTTTGGATTAAGATGACTGGAGTTTTTGGTAGACATCATAACGTATTAAATGCAGTCAGTTAAAAATGACATTCTAAGAGTCCATGTCAAGTGTCTGTGTAGATACTGGGAAGAATGAACACTTCATAGTCTGGCAAACTAATATGTGTCTAGAGACTAGCATTATCTCTTTGCTTTTGTAGTTGTTGAGACAGAGTCCCACCCTAAGCCCCTGAGTGCAATGGCGTCATAGCTCACTGCAACCTCAGACTTGGGCTGTGGGCATCCCGCTGCCTCAGCCTCAGGAAGCTGCTGGGTTTACAGGTGCTGTCCATGGTGCCCGGCTGGGTTTTTCTTTTTTTTAGGAGTTGGGGTCTCACTCTCACTCAGGCAAGTCTCGAATTCCTGAGTTCAAGCAATTTTCCCTCCTCAGCCTCCCACAGTGCTGGGATTACAGGTGTGAGCCACCACGCGTGGCCAAAGACTAGCATTATCAATGTCAAGCAGGTATTAGATAAAAATACAGACCCTCAGGCTTTACTCCAGACTTATTCGGTCAGAATCTATATTATAACAAAGTAATTCTTATGCTTATTATGCACTATTAGTCCATATAAGTAATTAAAGGATGAATTATATCCATTATTAGAAATAATGTGGTATAAAACTATATTCAAGAGTGAAAAAAGCAGAGTTTGAAAGAGGAAACAGCCATATGCTCTTTCACAAAGAGTATGACCAAATGAGAGTTAGCATTCTCATTTGTAAGACAGGAAGATTAGACTAGATGTCCTTAACTTGTTTCCATTTCTTACTTGCATTTATTTTTTCAAATTAATTCATACAGAACAATTGACTAATGACCTGTTTAGAGAATTATAATATTTGTGTACATTTAAAGGATTTATAAAACAACTCATTTGAAATCATAACTATGGTGTTCAATTTTATTTGGGGTTTCCTCAGTAACAATTCTTTTAACAGTCTTGGTAGCCTATTGTTTTACTTCCATTTTCTGATGTCTACTAACCATATCAACTTCATGTCCAAACACAGTTGGTTCTCAAATCTAATCCTCTCCAAAAAGGTTTCCAGCATGAGGCATGAGTCTGGGGACTTTGCTTATCTGCATTTCCTCTCAGATTCATATGTCTTACTTAGCTTCCATCTGTTTTTTATAATGGGAAAGGATAATGAGAGAAGGTGGATTTGACTCTAGCTTCTATCATAACAGGTGAGTTTTCCCATCAATGTTGTTTATTAATAGCAGTCAGTGCCTATGTGTCATATTTGAGGGAACCAACAGGGAGCACCTATCTGAAGCTTCCCGTTTCCCCATTCTTGGTCTCTTCTCTGTCCCAATCTGTGTTTTTTAATCATTTTGGCTTGGGTTACACTGATTGTAATTTAGGGCAGAAAATTTATCATTTGCAAACCTCAAAATTATCTGATATTCAGTCTAGCTCAATAGCTGGCGTTTTTAAACAACACTGTGTTCTCTGTATTCTCAGGTTTCAAATGAGACAGCTTGGGCTAAAACTTGTCATCTTTTAAGTCTTTACTGAAGGTTTAAAGAAACATTGAAGCGAAATCTTTTGAGCTCTTCTATAGACGTCTAAACTTTTGCCTTAGTAGGTGCAAACAGGTGGCAGTTTGACATCTTTATTTACTACTATTTTATATGCATGACCAATGTTTAAACCCGGGATGGAGAGACTTGCCTCTTCTCAGCATTGCACCTTCTAAATATTAGCCATTCCTCTAAAGTAGGTTTGAGAGGACATTGCATCTGTAGAAGAAGAAAAGGCTATTTTTGCTAGAGGTGAGTGTTTACCTCTCAGCTATTCAGTGGACCTCGTTCAGTTCACCCAGCAGAGCTGGCAAGTTCAGCTGAGTCAAAGGGAGAGCAAAACTCTGGGGTAATGGAAAATGAGGCAGCTGGGACACTGATGTAGCATAGTAGAAGCAAAGTTTTTATTTAAGTAAAAAAAAAAACAACAAAGTAAAATAAAGAAGACGTAAGTGTAGACTTTTTTTTAAAGAATGGAAAAGGGCCCCACTTGTGAGTGAGACAAGACCTCACACAAAAGCAATAAAATAATGTAAGTACTTTGATCCCAATTCTTCCTACATTTGTATATAAAAATTCCCATTGGTTGTCCTTAGGCCTTAGGCTGTCCTGGTTTAATTGGTTGTGGATTCTTTACTTTCTTAAAAATTCAGATTAATTTGAAGGTACATGGAAATAGGTTATAATGTTTGCATTTGTTAGGTAGAGTCCCTGTTATAATTGTGTTCCACCTCCAAGAGGTGTGCTATACATCCTAATATTGTGCCCATTAAGTGGGAGCACACCCATCTCTCTCTCTCCTCCCTTTTCCCTCCCACCTCGAATTGATTTGAGATTTTCTTCTATGTAGGCATGTATTAGATCATCTACTAGATTTATATTAGTATTAAGTGCATTGGATACTTGTTTCTCCATTTTTATGATACTTTGAGTTTCAACTCCATTCAGGTTAATACAAAAGATGCTAAGTTTCCATCTTTTTTAATGCCTGGATAGTATTCCATGGTATTCCACTTGCGTTAGGTGATATCTCAGGGTGGTTTTGATTTACATTTCTCTGATGACTGGGTACAATGAGCATTTTCTCATATGTTTGTTAGTCATTTGTCTGCCATCCTCAGAGAAGGATCTGTTCATATCTCTTGTCCAGTGGTAGATGGGATTGGGATTGTTTGCTCTTTTTGTTGATTAATTTGAGTTCTCTATAGATCGTGGTTATCAACTCGTTGTCAGATTTGTAACATGCAAATATCTTCTCCCATTCTGAAGGTTGTCTATTTGCTTAGACTGTTGTGTCTTTAACAGTGCAGAAGCTTTTCAGCTTAATTAAGTCCCATTTGTTCATTTTTGTTGTTGCAATTGTGACAGAAGTCTTCTTCATAAAATCTTTCCCCAGGCCAACATCCTCAAGAATTTTTCCCAAAAATTTCTTCCAGGATTTCTATCATTTCTTTCCTTAGATTTAAATCTTTTATCCCTCTTGAATCAATTTTTATAACTGATGATAAATGTAGGTCCAGTTTCAGTCTTTTACATGTAATTATCTAGTTCTCCTAGCACTATTTATTGAATAGGGATTCTTTTCCTCACTGTGTGCTTTTCTTTGGAGATCAGATGGATATAAGAGACTCTTGGTTTTCTGTTCAGTTCTAAATGCTTATGTCTCTATTTTTGTGCTACACCATGCTGTTTAGATCACTGTGGACTTATAGCCTAAAGACTGGTAGGGTGTTGCCTCTGGTTTTGTTTTTATCACTAAGAATTGCCTTGGCTCCATGATTTTTTTCTGGTTCAATATGAAACAAAGAACTACTTTTTCCAGTTCTTCAAAGTATGATGTTGGCATTTTAATGGGGATTGCATTGAATCTGTAGATTGCTTTGGGAAGTGTAGACATTTTAACAACGTTGATTCTTCCCAGCCTGGAGCCTGGTATGCTCTTTCATTTGTTAATATCCTCTGCTATTTCTTTTCTTAGGGTTTCATAATTTTCTCTGTAGAGGTCCTACACCTCTTTTATTAGGTATTAGATATTTCATTTTCTTTGAAGCTACTGTGAAGGGAATGGGAATTGTGTCTTTGATTAGTTTCTTAACTTGACTGTTATTGGCATATACAAAGGCTACTGATTTGTAGACATTGATTTTATACCCTGCGATGTTACTGTATTGCTTGATCACTTTTATGAGTCTTGAGTCCCTGGGGTTCTCTAAATATAAGATCATATCATTGGCGAAAGGGAGAGTTTGGCCTTCTCTGTCCCCACTTAGATGCCTTTTAAATTCTTCTCTTGCTTGATTGCATTGGTTAGAACTTCCAGCTCTATGATGACAGTGGCCATCCTTGTCTGGTTCTAGTTCTAAGTGGAAAAGCTTTCAAATTTGCTCCATTTGGTATATTAGCTGTGGGTTTGACATAGATGGCTTCTATCAGCTTAAGAAATGTGCCACCTATGCCTATTTTCTTAAGTGTTCTAATTAGAAAAGGATGCTGAGTTTTATCAAATGCTTTTTCTGTTTTTATTGATAGGATCATATAGTCTTTGTTTTTGCTTCTATTGATAGGCTAACTACATTTGTGCATTTCTGTATGTTAAACCAGCCTTGCATACCTAGGATGAAGCCTACTTGATCACCATGTATAGTTTTTTTAATGAGTAACTGTAATCTATTGCTAAGATTTTATTGACTATTTTTGCATCTCTATTCATTAGTGAAAGTGATCTGTAGTGTCATTTTTAGTTGGGTCTTTTCCTGGTTTGGTATCAGAGTGATATTTGCTTCATAAAACATATCGGGGGAAGATTCCTTCCTTCTCAATGTTTTGGAATAGTTTTTGCAGTATGGACATAAGCACTTCTTTGAAGGTTTAATGAAATTCTGGTGGGAAGCCATCTGGTTTAGGGCATTTTTCTTGTTGGAAGATTTTTATTGTTTCTTTGATCTTAGTGCTTAATATTGGTCTGTTCAGGAGATCTATTACTTCTTGGTTAAGACTGGGGAGAGGGTATGATTCCAGGTATTGGTCCATTTCTTCCTCAATTTCAAATTTATGGGCATAGAGTTTTTTGTAGTATTGAGATAATCTCTTGTATCTCTGTGATTTCAGTTGTTATTTACCATTTTTCATTTCTGATCAGGGTTATTAGAGATTTTGCTTTTCTGTTTCTAGTTAATCTGACCAGTAGTTTATCAATTGTATTTTTCTTTTCAAAGAACCAACTTTTAATTTCATTTTTTGAATGATTTTTTTAAAAATTTCATTTATTTCTGATTTAATTTTAGTTATTTATTTTCTTCTGCTAGGTTTGGGATTAGATTGTTTTTCCTTTTCCATTTCCTTAAGATGTTTTGCTCTCTTTCTGTTTTTCAGATGCAGGCATCTACTGAGATAAATTGATCTCTTAGGACTGCTTTTGCAATATCCTACAGGTTTTGCTAACTTATAGCTTTACTCTTGTTATGTTCGAGGAATTTAACAATTTCTTGTAATATCTCTTCCTTGACCCAACATCATTCAGCATATGGTTGTTTAGTTTCCATGCCTTTATGTGGGTATGAAATTTTTTGTTGGAGTTGAGTTCCACTTTTATTGCCTTGTGGTCTGAAAAGATGTAATATTTAATTTTAATTGTTTTGATTTTATTGAGGTTTGATTTGTGTCCTAGGATATCATTTATTTTGGAGAATATTCCATGGGCTGATGAGAAAAATGAATATTCCTTAGCTTTGGGATGGTGTGTTCTGTATATGTCTATTCAGCCCAATTGTAGGGTTGAGTTTAAGTCCCTTATATCTTTGTTTAGCTTCTGTTTAGAGGATCAACATGTCCAGTTCTGTAAGAGAGGTGTTAATCCCTAGATGCTATGGTGTTGTAGGATGTCATATTGCTCAGACTACTTAAGGTCTGTTTCATAAATTTGGGAGCATTTACATTGGGTGCATAAATATTTAGAATTGAAATGTCCTCTGGTTTCCTTGACCAGTATGAAGAGACACAATTTTCCTTATTTTATATATTGCCTGTTTTTTTTTTTTTTTTTTTTTTTTTTTACTAGCAATGGTATGACATCTATTAAGCTCATGATGTTTGTGGCAACCACGATGTGCATTCATGATGTTTGTGGCAACTATGATGTGCATTGTTCTGTGAAAGGGATCCTTGTCTTTGTTTTATGGGGGATTTTATTGTCTGTTTTATGGGGGGATCCTTCACAGGCTGGAGGGCATGGGTTACAGGCTGGAAGTTACATTTTGCAGGAACAGAACATACTTTGTTAACTAGGTCATACTTATCCAACATTTCTTATTTTGCTTCCAGGCCCTTTCTAACTTTCTTGTCCAGAAGGCAACAGTTCTCTATTACCTCCCTGGAGCCCCTTTATCCTTCCTCCATCCCTAAAAATTTTCTTGTTTTTTAGATACAATATTTTCTCAAACCTACACATACACATGTATATTATACATTTAGTGGCCTTTCTGCTGCTTATCTTGTTATATAAAAACATATGTGTACATTTATACATTTTTTCATATAATTGTATATATGTATATAGTGTTTATACCGATACATATATTTCATATAATAAAATAGAGCTCCTAAAAATAAAAAGGAAGTTGCTAAAGACTCATTTACTAGAAGGGCTATCAAATCTATTATTAGTATCAACTCAGAAGATAAATCAATATATTTGAGAAAATTTACCAGCATACAGATGAGAGACAAAGAAATAGAAAAAAAGGAATGATAATAGAACTGGAGGCCAGATATAAAGTATTCAATATTAGGTTAGTAAAGAATTGCAGAAGGAGAAAAGAAGGCCAAAAGAGAAGAATAACTATAAATTTTCAAATTTTTACCATAGTCAATCTAATGAAAAAATGACAACTCAAGTAGTGACAACAATGATAGAAAACAACACAGGGAAGAATATCTTACACACATACATCATCTTGTCCCTTCCCCCACCTACCCTTAGTCATATAGTGTTGACATTGCAGACCTGAAAGAATTAAGAGAAAATCTGAAAGCTCTCAGAAAAAACAAAAACAAATGAACTTTCTTCTAGATAGAGGAATGACTTTAAGTTTAGTGAGACTTTATATCAGAAATGCTGAAGATCATAAAGTTAAAACTTCCAAATTTTGGAAAAATATTTGAAAATATAGTCTACTAAAACCATAAAAATTTGAGAAAAATAAACAGTTGGACTTTAAGAAACCCAGTAATATAATATAGAAAAATTCCAGAATAATAGCAAAAAGGAACACTTATAAGGAATTGGTCCAACTTAGAATATTAAATTTGAGGTTTTAAAGTAATGTTAGGGACCATTACACAAATTATATAAATAGGAACCTAGAAATTCTTAATGAGTTGAAGGCATGTATCTTGTACAAACTAAAAAAATGAAATTCTGGTAAAGATAAAGCTGTAAATAAAATGTCCTCCAAATTAAGCAAGTTAATAGCTAACATGAAAAGAAAATTAAAGCAACTATATATTGATCCTATGAATCAGGAAAGAGAAGATAACTCTTAATATTCTAAATTTGTATGAAATATTTTTGGATCTATAACATATGAAAGTGCAAACCATTTTTCCATAATTCAGTGGAGTTTTTTTCTTATAAAAGTATGTTAGGATATTTTAACTATAATAAAGCATTTGTCTTTCAATTTTTTTTTTTAAATTTCAGATTATTGTGAGGGTACAAATGATAGGTTATGTTGTTTGCATTTATTAGGTAAAGTTCAAGTTGTAGTTGAGCCCATCACCTAGAGAATGTGCTATATACCATTACATGTGTCCATTAGGTAAGAGTTTACCAACCCCCCTTCCTTTCTCTCCCCTTTTTTTACTTCCCATTCTCTCCCCCCCATCTTGAGTTTAATTGTGTTTTTCTCTCCTGTGGGCGTATAGTATGGGCACTGTTATTCAACATGGTGGTGGAAGTGCTAGCCAATGTAATCAGGCGAGAGAACAATATCAAGGATATTCAAATGGGGACAGAAGAGGTCAAACCCTCACTCTTTGCTGATGATGATATGATCTTATATTTAGAAAACCTTACTGATTCAACCACAAGTCTCCTGGAAATGATTGAGGAATATGCTAATGCCTCAGGATTCAAAATCAATGTCCACATATCAGTAGCCTTCATTTATGTCAATAACAGTGAAGTTGAGAATCAAATTAAAGACACACTAGCCATCACAGTAGCTTCCAAGAAAATGAAATACCTGGGAATATACCTGACAAAAGACATGAAGGATCACTATAGAAAAAATATGAAGGAATGTCATAAGGTTTGAGTTTTAGAATAAAAATTCTGAAAGCTGAATATAAGATGGAGGTAAGGTAGGGAGAATGACTGGAGGCCTCTATAGCTGGCAAGGCAGGAGACAAGAGCACTCAGACAGGGTCCCATTGGTCTGATCCTGACCAACAACATGCAGCTATTTTAAGAGAATTAGCACAGCAGAATTGGACTATACAGACTGTCAACTTGAAAAATATATCAGCGAGTACAAGAAAAATGTATAAAATATGGCACTCTCTCTGGTCAAGAAACTAATCAAACATAAAAACTGAAATGCATGGATCATAGTATACTTAAATCAAAAGAGCTTATATAACATCGATTTCCAATGCTAAATTAAAAAGTTTTGAACAGTAAAAAAAAAAAAATATGAAACCCTTAGAAAAAAAATAGCAGAATACATTAACAAATGGAAGAACACACTCTGCTACTGCCTGGCAATAATCAACATTGTTAAAAGGTCTATACTACCTACAGAAACCTACAGATTTAAAACAATCACTATAGAAATAACAATGTCCTACTTTGAAGAACTTGAAAAAAATAATACTTCATTCCATATGGAACCAGAAAAAATCCAGATAGCCAATGAAGTTCTGAGAAATGAAAATAAATCTGGAGGCACCACATTTCCAGAATTCAGGTTGTCCTTCAATTTCTTTAATGTTTTTATATTCTCATTAAAATAGTTTATATTTGTTTTTCAGATGTTTGAAATAGCTTCCATTTTTATGAGATTCCTTACTACTACATTTATAAAATATATTACTTAAAAAATCACATACTAGCAAAATATATATCCTACTTTTAGTACTTGAATTTTATATGTGAGTTGATTTCCATTTAACTAAAAATCAATTATTATATACACGAAGGACTAGCAATTAAGTTCATGAACTTATCCTAGAAAAAGTGTTATATACATCATTGCTGAATAACACTATAGTCACCTTTGAAGTACTCCCCTTGGGGAGCTATGCATCAATGCCAGCACCTAGTCTGACAGTTAAGTTCGTGAACTTGCCCATTGTAAGCTTATAGTATTGGAGGCACTGCTCAAACAATTCAGTAACATGTTGTAACTTTGCTATATCAGTGTCTCACAGCTGTGCTCCTGTGAACACATGGTGGTGTCTTGTTAAGTGATGTTCATTATCATAGTTGTGTGTTTTTGTGCACCATACAATGATAGCTCTGATGATCATTTCAGAAAAAGAATTCCAAAATTGCTCTGAAGTGGAAATGAGGCACTGCATAATTTCCCAAGGGGAGTATTAATATTTTGAAGGTGACTGTACTGATGTTCAGCAATGAAATACGTATCACTTTTTCTAAGATGAATTTGAAAACTTATCAGACCTTACATAATGCTTATAAGCAATAATGAAAAATATAAAACTCATCTATCCATTATCTGAAATTTATTGCATGAAGAATCTAATCTACAACATGAAGATTATAGTTAACAATTAATTGATAATGTATTGTGTACTGGTTATTTGCCAAGAGAGTCAATTTTATTAACACATACAAAAATGAAGGTAACTACACAGGATGATGAATATGTTAATTTGCTTAAATGTAGTAATCAATCACTTCACTATGTTTATGTATATCAAGGTAAATATATAAAAAATCATGTTTTACCCTTTGTACAATAAAAATAACTAAACAAATTGAATTGAACTAAACAAATTGAAATAACTAAACAAAACAAATTAAAAAAATTTCTCAAAATCTGTACATCTCATTTGGGAAAAAATAGTAAAGTAAAAAGAATGAACTATCTTGAAATTTTACTAATAAGGAGTAATTACTATTTGGTTTTCCATCAGTTTCCTTTGCATTACAGTGTAATAGAATTTTAATTAAAATTTTGCGTCTGGATATTTCACTTAATATTTATTTCTGATTAGCAATCCATGCTAACAATTATTCTTTGAAAAATAGCCTTTTAAAAAAGTAGTATTAGAATATTTCATGCTGTATAATCAGAGCTCATAATCCGATGAACTCTGATTCAGTGATTCCTTTGCCATTACATATTTAGCATGCTTACAAAATTTTAATACTGTTAAGAATAAGCATTCTCGTTCATTATCTTTGAACGTCTTTATCTTTGCATCTTTGATGAATGCTAAATGCCTGGAGGCACAATGAGTCTAAGAGTACATACAAGTTTTAGGCTCAATATATTGGTTAGATACATTTAAAAATTTTTATACTGAATTATGGTATATTTGAAGTGATGAAGATTTACTCTTTGCAGATCTTTATGATAATTGATTAGTATTTTGGAAAGGTCCATTTGTTAAATTTAAAATTGTAAATCATTGCTATTTATTTATTTTTTAATTATTTTATTTTATTTATTTATTTTTGCAGTTTTTGGCTGGGGTGGGTTTGAACCTGCCACCTCCAGTGTATGGGGCCGGCACCCTTCTCCTTTGAGCTACAGGCACCACCCCTATTTATTTTTTAATTTAGGGGTCACTTTCTTATTTTACTATTTATTGCATTTTCTTTTTAAAAATTGTATTTTTCAATTGCTGTTTGTACTTTGTTCCATTTTAAAATGTTATTTAGCATATGGTTGTCTTTTTGATTTGTAAATATCTTATATAATATGCATTACCAAATGTCAAATATTGTGTACATTTTAAATGTTAGCATATTTGAAAAAATGAAAGGTTAATGAGTTATTTTGCACTGAAATGCTAGATTAAGTAAAATTTAAAAATCAAATCCAGTAAGGGAGATTGTAAAATAGAGTACGTTGCATATTACAAAGATAATTTCAGGGTTCAGAAAAACTAATAGATATTAAAAAAAGGAATAAATACTTTTTTTCTTAAGAAACATCTTTTTATCCTGGAGGACACTTCTGTTCATATTTCATAATAAAACTGATGATTAGGTATATCATGCTAACAGGATATCTTTTTCATTAAACAAATCCTTTCATAAGTTGTAAAAAAAATCTAAATTTAATTATAAAATGTAAAAGAGTATAATTAAAAAATTGCATAAGTTTATAACTAAAATAATTAAATAGCATCAGATTGTTTGAAACTAATGAGCTATACCTATAGTAAATATTATCTGATTATTCAGGAAGAAGAAAGATCTTCATATGTTCCTGAAAGCACACAACATTTTGATGGGGCAGTTAGTTTGCAGAATAGTTATCCATCTCATTGCAATGACAAGAAAAATAAACCTGAATTGATGTTATATGTGCTGTGGTTAAACTGAAAATATTAATCAATTTCATAAAATGGTCAGTATCTGAAATTTTGAGGCAAAATTTGTTTGTAATTCTGTATGTGCATGTTTATAGAATTTTTAACAGGAAAGTGTGAATAATACTCTCTTGCAGGCAAAATTGTTAGTGTTCATGATTTTAAAAAGTTTACTCTAAGTTAAAACAAAGTCCAATATACTTGAGAATCTAACAAGTTTTCATTTGAAATCTATTGTTTATGAGTGGTACCTGTTACTCAGTGGGTAGGGCACTGGCCCCATATACTGAGAGTGACTGGTTTGAACCCAGCCCTGGCCAGCTAAAACAGCAATGAGAATTGCAACAACAAATAGCCGGGTATTGTGGTGGGCGCCTGTAGTCCCAGGTACTTGGGAGGCTGAGGCAAGAAAATTGCTTAAGTCCAAGAGTTGGAGGTTGCTGTGAGCTGTGATGCTACAGCACTCTACTGAGGGTGATAAAGTAAGACTCTGTCTCAAAAAAAAAAAAAAAAAAATTTACTTCTTAATTCAATAATGAACTATTAATTACTGTAATAAAAGAACCAATAATTAGTACATTATCAGCACCTAACTTCTCTTTTCTTTATGTATTTTTTTTATTTTTATTGTTAAATCATAGCTGTGTACATTAGTGCAATTGCCTGTACCCATTCTAAGATGCACCACAGATGTGGCCCCACCCACTACCCTCCTTTCACCAAAACCTCCCCCCTCCCATCCCCTTCCTTGGCCCTTTCTCCATAGTCTTGTGGTATAGTTGGGTTATAGCCTTCATGTGAAAGCCATAATTTAGCTTCATAGTAGGGCTGAGTACATTGGATACTTTTTCTTCCATTGCTGAGAGACTTTGCTAAGAAGAATATGTTCCAGCTCCATCCATGTAAACATGAAAGAGGTAAAGTCTCCATCTTTCTTGGGTCGATGGGCACTTGGGTTTCTTCCATGACTTAGGAATAAATTGTGCTGCAATAAACATTCTGGTACAGATGTCTTTGTTATATTGTGACTTTTGGTCTTCTGGCTATAAACCTAGTAAAGGAATTATAGGATTGAATGGCAGGTCTATTTTTATGTCTTTAAGTATTCTCTAAACAACTTTCCAGAAGGGACTTATTAGTGGGCATTCCCACCAGCAGTGTAGAAGTGTGCCCTTTCCTCCACATCCACGCCAACATTTCTGGTTTTGGAATTTTGTTATGTGGGCTACTCTTACTGGGGTTAGGTGATATCTCAACGTAGTTTTGATTTGCATTTCTCTGATGATTAAGGATGATGAGCTTTTTTTCATGTGTTTGTAGATTTTGC
>CAUYPK010063217.1:0-30983 GCA_963574355.1 Loris lydekkerianus
GTGGGAATGTAAATTAATACATTCCTTTTGGAAAGATATATGGAGAACACTTAAAGATCTAAAAATAGACCTACCATTCAATCCTGTAATTCCTCTACTGGGCATATACCCAGAAGACCAAAAATCATATCATAACAAAGATAGTTGTACCAGAATATTTATTGCAGCCCTATTCATAATTGCTAGGTCATGGAAAAAACCCAAGTGCCCATCAATCCACGAATGGATTAATAAATTGTGGTATATGTACTCCATGGAATATTATACAGCCTTAAAGAAAGATGGGGACTTTACCTCCTTTATATTTACATGGATGGAGCTGGAACATATTCTTCTTAGTAAAATATCTCAAGAATGGAAGAAAAAGTATCCAATGTACTCACCCCTACTATGAAACTAATTTAGGGCTTTCACATGAATGCTATAACCCAATTGCAACCTAGGAATAGAGGAAGGGGGAAAGGAGGCGAGGGAGGTGGGAGGGGAATTGGCGAGAATACACTTGCGGTGCATCTTATAAGGGTATATGTGAAACTTAGTAAATGTGGAATGTAAATGTCTTAACACAATAACTAGGAAATTGCCAGGAAGTCTATGTTAACCAGTGTGATGTAAATGTATCAACCAGTCTGTGAAACTAGTGTATGATGCCCCATGATCATATTAATGTACACAGCTATGATTTAATAAAAAAAATAAAATAAAATAAAATTTGGGGAGCAAAAAAAAAAAAGTGGGGAAAGGACACGAATAGACATTTTTCAAAATAAGACACACAAATGGCCAGCAAACATGAAAAATGCTCAACATCACTAATGATCAAGGAAATGTAAACTAAAACCACAATGATTTACCACCTTAACCTCCCCCCATAAGAATGGTTGTTATAAAAATGTCAAAAAACAATAGATGTTGGCAAGGATACAGTGAAAGGGAATGCTTATACACTGTTGGTGGGAATGTAAATTAGACAATCTCTATGGAAAACAGTATGGAGACTCCTCAAAGAACTAAGAGTAGACCTACCATTCAATCCAGCAATCACACTATTGGGTATCGACCCAAAGGAAAAGAAGTTTTTATGATACCAGCAGGACACCTGTACACTCATATGTTTATCACAGCATAATTCACAGTTGCAAACATATGCAATCAACCAAAGTGCCCAAATTGACGAGTGGTATGTGGTAATACCATGGAATATTACTGAGCCATTAAAAAGAATGAAATGTCTTTTGCAGCAACTTTAATGAAACTGGAGGCCATTATCCTAAGAAAAGTATCTTAGGAACAACCAAATACCACCTGTGCTCACTTATAAGTAGAAGCTAAACAATGGCCACACACAGTCATACAGAGTGGTATAATGAACTTTGAAGATTCAGAAGGAGGCTGGGTAGGGGATTAGGAGGATCAAAAATTACCTATCACAAACACTGTTCAGGTGACATAAGGCACACCAAAAGCCTTGACTTCACCATACAGTTCATCCATGTAATATTAATAAAAACCGCTATACCCTCCTAAATCTATTAAAATAAAAAATAAACAAATAGAAATGTACAAACACAACTAAGAGGAATATGCCCATTTGAGTCTGGCTCTGTTTTGGACTTGTTAAACCTAGGATGCATATTAGACATCCATATAGGAAGGAGATGTATGGCTGGAGAGTTCTGAGGAAAGGTCTGGCCAGAGATACAAACATGCAAGTTGTGAGTATATAAATGACATTTCAAGTTATGACCCTAGTAGGAAAGTATGTCCTACTTTATTTTAAAATAAATTTTATTTATTTAATTTAATTTATTAGGGAGTATGTATATGCAGAGAAAAAGAATGGATGGCCTAAAAATGGCAACCTTAGACATCTAGAAGAAGAAAATGATAAGCCGGCAAAAGGAACTGAGAGGGAGCAGTCAGCAAGTTAGGAGGAAAAGCACACTCCCCATCAAGGCCAGTCATTGCCTAGATGGCTCCCAGCCCATGACCAAGCATGGTCAAGGTGCCAGCTGTGACACTCCTTGCTGCCTCAAGGGGCTACTCCTGCTGGAGGACTCCCCCTTGGTTCACTGAGATTTCCTTGAGACTATGCTGTGGTCTGAGGCTCCCACTACCATCTTTCTTCCCTCTCTCCATTCACAGGTGCCAGACCTGCCTTGTGGTCTAAAAGCTTTCCCTTCCTATTTCTACCACTCTCCCTTGACCCCATCATAGGTGTCGGCCCCAACAAGTCTTGTGCACATGTGTTCCTGTCTCATTATCTGCCTTTAGATCAGGATAATTCTGAGGGTTGAATTTGGCATCATATTTCAGCATTGCCCTTGGGGACCAAGTTCTAGTCATATTCTGGATGAATAATAATCTTCATTGGTCATCTCTCCTTCTCTATATCACTTCTCCCTTAACTATCCATTTCTCTTATACCTTCCAATAAATTTCTTACATTTAAAACTTTGTCTCTGGGGAAATCCACACTAAGACAAATATTACACGGAGAATAATTATCAAAGTGTTTAAAATATTTTCTGCCAGTAACGTGGGAGAGTTATTGTTTTGGTGGTTCCAAGTAAGCAGAAACACCTACACAGTAGCCAGTAGACAAGTAAATGAAAGTTGCTAATGGCCACTGACCCGTGTGAGTATACAGCTCCCTGCGCTCATTCAGTCAGTGTGCAGGGTCTCCATGCTCCCAATCCCAAGAGCTGTCAGCACAACAGATGGCTGAAATATACTGGGTTTGCATACACGCAGAAACTGTGCAGTTAATGGGCAGAAGCTTCGCAAGTGAAGCAAATGCTGCAGTGCACATCTGGATAGATGCTTTGGACAGCTGGGTATACATCAAGAGGATTAGTACTGTTGTCAAAGAATTGAGGATTGTTATAACTTTCTCACAAGGCATCTATGGAAGTCCCCTGCTTCTAAAAGTTTTGGCCTTTGCCTTGGATCCTGTAATCCTGGTTTTCTACCTGCCTTTCACTAATATTCCCACTCCCCTGTTAGGTTAATTTAGGGCCTAAAAACCTCCCTCCTTAGGTGACACTGATGACTCTTTAAGGTCCTGAGCTTTAGTCAACTCTTTATAATCTAACTGTTCATTCCCTAGAGAGAAGGTCTTTCTCATGCCACCCAGCTCCATTTTGGGTTTCTTGTTAAACTACAAAATAATTTAAGGCAGGCACAGTAGCTCACATCTGTAATCCCAGCAATTTGGGAGGCTGAGGTAGGAAGATCACTTGAAACCAGAAAATCAGGACCAGCCTGAGCAATGTAGTAAGATCCCATCTCTACAAAAAATTAAAAAATTATCTAGGCATGGTGGCATGTACCTGCAGTCCTAGCTACTCAGGAGGCTGAGTCAGGAAGATTGCTTGAACCCAGGAATTTGAGGTCACAATGAACTGTGATTATGCCACTGCACTCCAGCCTGGCCAACAGAGTAGGATGCTGTTGCTTAAAATAAAAAAATTAAAAGAAGATTAAAAGGCTAATTAGAAAGCTAGTCTTCTCAAGGACCCAAAAATTCCACTTCTAGGAATTTATCTAAGGGAAATATGATTTTAAAAAGAGCAATATTACTTATATGCATAGAGGAAGAAAGGGCAACCTAAATACTGAAGAATATGGTCCTCTTATATGTTAACTGACTTATGGTGTTTCCACGTGATTTAAATACAACAGTCCTTGAGAATCATGGAGGAACACACGATATATTTTTGTATTAAAAAAATGACAAAATATAAATAGAATTCTATGAAAATTATTTGTGTGTGTGTGTGTGTAAATTATTTTTAAAGTCCGTTAAATAGAGATACATGCATAGATACCTGCATTTGTATGTCTGTGTAGAAAGAAAAGACAAAAAGGATATCACAAATGATTATTTGTAAGTTGTGGAATTGTTAGTGATTTTCTTCCACACCTTTTCCCGAAGTTTACAATTTTTTAATAACAAATATGGTTTATTTCAGCATAAGAAAGTAAAACTGGATAAATATTAGTATAAGAGAAGAGAAAAGATTCTCAGTGTGTTCCAAAGACAGCTGCCATTGCTTTGAGGAGGATGAGGTGGTGTGGGATGAGGCCTGCAGCTGCCAGCCAGGAGCAGCCTAAAGAAAGAGTTTTCATCTGCCTGTTTTTCTGTGTCCTGAGGTCTGCAGAGACCTAAGGGGAGCTGTGATGACTTGCCAAGTGATAGAATTGGTGACAGATATAGGGGATCATCAGATACCTTCCAGGTTATAGGAAGAACAAAGTTGCTAAAAGGAGCTTTTGGAAACTCCTGAACCAGCAGCTAAAGGGCATCAGAGAAGGATTCCAGTCAGCTCCCCTGCCGTTTTCTCCAGAATGAAGGAGGTTAATTCCTTTAAAGACACATAACCAAAGGCTTTGAGTTTTGGCTCCACAAACAAATATGAAATTCCAGAGGCCAAACTCTTGCACACACACCTATAAACCATACACTTGGCTTTCATCTTGGGTTAAGAAAGTACAGAGGCTCTGGGGCCCTGAGCTAGCCATTTAGCCTCCCAGGGCTTCTCACTACAATATTAGAGGGCGCACTAAGTATCCTGCCCTTGCTTTCAGAGAGGTTATATACATCAAGGTGGAGAAATAGCCAAAAGGTAGAACTTTCTGAGGTTAGTCAATAGCCTGAGCTCTGTACAGAGGGCTCTCTTACAGAGGGCCAATGATCTCTGCCCATAGAATAATGAAGGACAGCTCTGGGCCCAAAGATCAGTTAAGGCTCTTGGTTGCACCTAAATGAAATTGATTATTGTTAATTCAAGATAAACATGATTTGTTGGAAAAATATCGGAGTTAGAGAGAGAGAGAGGAGAGTGGCTGGGGCAGGACAGCAAAAGAAAAAGAAACTGTGTTAAGTTCAGTTATCCAAGAAGGATGACAACTGCCTTGTAGCTAATTCTGTTTTTGCTAATGCCACCACCAGTGCTGCTGCAATAAATCATCTCTCACGTCCCCTTTTGTCCTTGGGTCATTCACTCACATTATAACACTCTAGGTGGCAGAACATAGATCATAATACCTGTCTGGTGATTTTACAGAGGCCAGCAGAGGGAGGAGCCGGCTTGGAATCTGCAAGGCAAAGTGGTTGCCTGGAATTGTCTGTCTGACTGGCTCATTTACAGTGGGGAATACAGGTCATTTCCCCTAATCTGAGTGTGTCTCTTTTGCACAACTATAAAAAGCCAAACTAATAGCCCAGGCCACACCACTAACAATTAATTGAAAAGGAAATATCATAACAAACATCAATGCTGTCTTAAAGGCTGGTTCACTGAATTTTGACCACAATCAGAATTTTTGGTACTATTTCCTGTCTACCCTATAAACCCCAGGCTGCCTGCAACAGGATGTACTGAAGATTCCCTGGGCATCCCTGTTGAAGCAGTTCTCTGCCTCCTCTGACCCTGTGAGACTCCATATCCTTAATACTCTGAAGGCCTTGACCCATGAGTGATATACATTTTAAAAAGTCTGCCCCAACCAGCAACAAATTCTCTCTCTCACAAATTCTCACAACAAATTCAATGGGGCGCTTAGCCACCAAAACTCCCTTCAACACCCAGCGTCTCCTACTCTACCCCAGCTCTTTACTACCCTCTTCTGTTCCCTCATCTTTATTGGGTAAATGACTTAGACTTCTCCAGCAAATCATTCTTCTGTCCTTCCTCTCTGTCCATTTCTGAATCTGTATCTCCTTTAATCTCTTTCTCTCTCTCTCTCTCTCTCTCTCTCTCACACACACACACACACACAGTATCCTAGAAACTGTCTGGCAGAGGCAGACTCTCCAGGGAAGGAAAGGACAGAAATTAGGTTAAAGATAACATAACTGGAGCTATATGAAAGGGGAGGGTCTGTTACAACCACTGCTAGGTTAATAAATTTTGTCCTGCCACATATCCATTACTTAGCTGGAAAATTGTCTTGTATTAAAATTATTTGTGCACATGCATTTCCTTCCCAACTGAATGTTGAGATTTTCAAGGGCAGAGTCTCATTCATTTCTGTTGCCCTCACAGAGCTTAGCCTGGCACCTGATACACATCAAACATCGACACACGTATAATGAATTGATGAGAATATTAACTAACGACAATCATCAGGCCTCCAGTAGCCATGGTTCTGCTCTCCACTAGTAAAGTAAGGAAGCAAATTAATGATGTATTAGCTACTGATCCCTGGAGGATTTTGTTTTTCTGCATGGCTGTGTAGACATCATAAATAAGGACTTCAAATAAATGAGAGCTATCTGAGAGGTAGGCTGACTTCCAGGATCCCAACACCCATTTTGATCCGTCCCTGAAAGAAAGGCAAATATGCCTCATAGAGTACACATATTTTTGAAATGAGCTTTAATTTCCTTACCTCCACCAGTGGCTTTGAGAAGCAGCACAGTGCATGGCTGGGAGGCAATTCATAAGGGGTAGAGGCCAAAGGGTCATCAAAGCTATGGGCTAGTGACATCAGGTTCCAGACCAGAATAAATACTACTGAACCAACCCTCCCATTACCTACCATCTCATAGCTCCAATAAAACTGAGAATAATGGGTGAGGCATGGTGGCTCGTTCCTATAAGCCCAGCACTTCATGAGGCCAAGGCATTAGGATGGCAGAAGAGGTTGAGACAAGCCTAAGCAACATAGCAAGACCCCTATCTCTACAAAAAGTTAAAAAAAAAAAAAATAGCCAGGCCTAGTGGTGCACACCTGCAGTCCTAGCTACTCAGGAGACTGAGGCAGGAGGATCACTTGTGCCCATGAGTTTGAGGCTGCAGTGAGCTATGAATGTGCTGCTGCACTTCAGCCTGGGCAATGGAGCAAGATCCTATCTTAATAAAAAGGGGAGGAGCTTCATCGGCTTGGTACTTTCTACTCCGAAGTTCATGACTTCATTCAATCCTCATGCACTTCTACACTTTAAAGGTGCATATAGGAAAAGGATGCACACTATAATAACAGTGATAAAATAAAGAAAAAAACAAATATTTGGACCACAGAAAAATACACATAAGATAGCAATGTTCAGACTTTTAAAAGAATAGTTGTGATAACAATGAATTCACATTTTTTAAAGTCCTACTAAATACCAGCCATTTTCTATGTATTTCAATCCCCAAACTGCCTAATAAATGAAGCACTCTTATTACTCTGATTTTTCAGATGAGAAAACTAAGGCACAGATAAGATCAGAGACTTGACCAAGGTAAAAGCATAATAAGCCAACATTATGGAGTTTTCTGGTCCTATACCCTGAATCACTATATTAACTGTTTCCATGATCAAATAAATTTAGAAAATAATGAACTACACAAAATGTCTTTACTCCAGGACATAGTTTATAACATGCCAGTTTGCTTTGCTATTTTGTAAGCATCGTTTTCTAAACCCATTTGATCATGAAACATTGGGGCTACTTTGGGAAACATGCCATAGGCCTCTACCTTGAATTCAAAGTCTCTGGAAAGCTATTTGATGTTTCTGGAGGAGCTAAGAGCTTCATATCACATCATGAAAAATATGAAGAAAATCATCTGCCATTATGCCTACCAGGCTCTGTAGTGAGTTATTATATTATTCCCTATTATTCCTCTCTCTCTCTCTCTCTCTCTCTCTCTCTCTCTCTCTCTCTCTCTCTCTCTCTCTCTGTCTCCCTGGGTATAGTACTGTGGCGTTATAGCTCACAGCAACCTCAAACTCTTGGGCTCAAGTGACCCTCTTGCCTCAGCCTCCCAAGTAGCTGGGACTACAGGCACCTGCCACAATGCTCAGCTATTTTTAGAGACTGGATCTAGCTCTTGCTTAGGCTGGACTTGAACTCCTAAGCTCCAGTAATCCACCCGCTTCAGCCTCCCAGAATGCTGGAATTATAGGCATGAGCCACCATGCCCAGCCTTTGTTATTCTCATTTTTTAATGAAGAAACTGAGACCCAGAGAGCCTTGCCCAGTTTGCAAGAGGTGGAGTCAGAATTCAAATCCAGCCAAGCTGACCTCAAAAGCAGGGTGTTGAACTGCTGGACTATAATTCCCCTCTGAACAGTGAGCAACTAGGAATCTCTGAGCAGCACACACTTGCCACAGCAAAAGCACAGGGCTATCAAGACAAAGCCTGGCTGTGACTGTGAGCTGGTTCAACTTAACCTTGTCAAACCTCAGTTTTTCCATTTAAAAATGAAAGCAGTAGAACCTACATTCCAGAGGTTAATATGAAGATTAAATAGAAAAGGGATATAAAGGACCTTGGACAGTAACTGGCCCACAGTAAATGCTTAAAAAACATGAGTTAATACATCCCTTAATTCCAAATGCACATAATGTCTCCTAAAAGCATTTTATTTTACATGTTTAAGACCATGTTGTCTCTCCTGAAATTTCTTTCAATGCACCAGTGACAACAGACAGAACAGACAACATGAAGCCACAAACACTTGGTTTATCTGTCTAGTTGGGGGAACTGCCCCAACTAGATTGTATCAGTAGCTAGGAGGGTCCCTGTAACCTAGGTTCCTAGGAATGATGCCACCCAGACTTTCTCCAAATGTTTGAACCCTAATAATTCTTGTTCACTTCACATTTTGGACTCTGAAATATAAATACTCTATAGCTTCTTTGGCCTACCTGGCTATTGTCTTTAGGTACTTAAGCAAGCACACTCTTTTTTCCCCAAAACCACTAATGTGATATGATAACATAGGAGACAGAATGTTTATAAACACATACAACTGCAAAAATATGCCATTTTAAACACACTAGCTCTACACTAAGCTTATATGCTTAGTCTTGTACATTTTCTCCTCTGTTGCAGTAGATTTCCATTCTGGTCAATACTATTCATCAAATAACCATAAAAAATATATAAAATAAATGAAACAAATTACTATTACTCAAATGCAAGCTACCATCAATACCAAGGCCACCACTGGTCCACATGATGGTTAGTAAAAAGTAGAAAAAGTCTCTCTGGGAAGCTCTGGCCTCATAACCAAATGCACACTAGAGAAGTCGGGGTTAGACTTCAGCTCCCACTTCCCCTTTTCTCTGAACACTCTCAATCATGCAAATGCCCAACAACTACACATAATGGCCCTGAACATCTTTTGCTCGATTACTGTGATACTTCTTACCTGGTCTCCCTTCTTTTCATTCTTATCAACCTATGTTATATTCTCAACATAATGATTGAATTGATCTTTCCAAAATGTAAAACACATGGCTCTCTTGCTTGAAATTTTCACACAATGAAGAACTGCCATAGCATCCAACAAGCCCACTTCTGGACATTTATCCAAAAGAATTTGTCCTTCCATGTTCGTTGCAGCATTACTCACAAGAACCAAGATGTGGAAACAGCATAAATTTCCAGTAATGGAAAAATGAACTAAAAAAATGTGGTGTGGAATAATATTCATCCTTAAAAAGAAGGAAATTTAGCAATATGTGACCATTGAGGACATTATGCTGTGTGAAAGATGCCATTCACAGGAGGACAAATACTGAATGATTCCCCTTAGATATCTAAAAAGTCAAACTCATAGAATAGGGGTTTCTAGGAGCTGAAAAGAATAGGAAATGTTAGGTTTCCAATGGGGCTCTAGAGATCTGCTTTACAACATCACACCTATAGTTAACAATTCTGTGTTGTGCGCTTAAACTTTTGTTAAAAGGGTAGATAGGCTGTTTGTGGTGGTTCACACCTATAATCCCAGCACTCTGAAAGGCTGAGGCAGCATGATCACCTGTACTCAGGAGTTTGAGACCAGCCTGACCAAGAGTGAGACCCCATCTCTTCGTGGTAGGCACCTGTAATCTCAGCTACTTGGTAGGCTGAGGCCGGCGGATCACTTGAACCCAAGAGTTTGAGATTGCAGTAAGCTAGGCTGATGTCATGGCCTCTATCATGGATAACAGAGTGAGACTCTATCTCAAAAATAAGTAAATAAATGAGTAAATAAATCTCTTGTTAAATCTTCTTACAATAACAACAAAAAACAATTAAATGAGACCCAGCACTGTGGCTCATGCCTATAATCCCAGCACTTGGGAGGCCGAGATGAGTGGATTGCCTAACCTCACAGGTTCAAGGCCACCCTGAGTCAGAGCAAGTCCTTGTCTCTAAAAAATAGCCAGGTGTTATGGTGGGCACCTGTAGTCCCAGCAACTTGGAAGGCTGAGGCAAGAGGATCACTTAAACCCTAGAGCTTGAGGTGCTGTAAGCTAAGATGCCACAGCACTCTACCAAAGAACAATTAAATTAAAAATAAAACTCTTCACATACTCTATAAGCCTCTACCTGATTTGCTCACTTCTCTTGTCACCTTGAGTCCTCCCCCTTGTTTACTCTGCTCTCATCACAGTGGCTTTCTTTCTGCTCCTAGAACATTCCAAGTTTATTCCCACTTCGGGGGTTGCATTTCTTCTATTAATCAACTAACCTGCATAATAAACCACTCCTCACATCAATAACTCACCACAATAAACCACTTGTGTATATATGGGCTGTATCCAGGTTAATGATAAGTTATATGGCCATAATCTTTCATGAGAACCTAACAAAATTTCATTTGGGGGCAATAAGGTTAGATTGAGCCCTTGTTTTGCTTTTTAGGGGAATCTATTTCCATCATTCCCAAACAGTCTGCTTGAAAAATGATATTGATGAACTAATTTTCTAATGAGGTAGGTAAGAAATAAACGTAGCCCTATTTTGGTAGAAGAGTGAATTAAGGCAAAGAGTAGGAATTCACCCCATGGACAGTTCTCCTAGTTAATTCTCTTATTTTAGAAGTGACCTCCTGTTAGTATTGCCCTCCTATATAGTCAATCCCCCCATTTGTATAAAGATTATCAAATTTAGCAGTTTAATAATGGTTTTGTGTAAAAGGAAGTAGGAAGAAGAAGTTATTTTCCCATTTAATGGGACAGTAATTAAATTTATTACATGAGTAGGTGCTATTTTTATTTTTAAATACCTAATAAAATAAAAAAGAAGAAAATGTTATATCTGCCCCTGTAGCACGGTATGAAGTAGATATTTTAGGGCACCTAATGTTCCCTCTTCTTTGTGTTCCTGGGTTATTTGCTCCCATATTGGAGACAGTATACACACTCTTACTAAAATGACAGAATGGGTGGTAGAATCGTAAGAGTCCACCTTCAAATGATGCAAGTAAAAGAGAAAACAAACAAGTGGAGAGTCTTTGGCTTGAAGGGTAGGAACTGAAAGTTGGGCAAAAAATGACTGGCCTGGCAAAGTCAGCACACATAATTTGGGGGCAACATCAGCTGGTGTCCGACTATGGGATGGAGCCAAGGCTGTTCTTTGGATCATTTCTGAACTGAGGTTTGTCTCTGTCCATGGGAAGCTTTAAAGCAGAATTGGAATGCTGGGCTAAGGAGTCCAAATTCATAACTGCAATTTATGTAGAAGCTGAAATGAGGATCTCTCTGTCAAAGTCAAATACCAGAACTCAGTAGTCTTAGCTAAAAGGGCTCCTGCAAGAGATAAGAGATAGGGCAGGCACTTGATCATGCACTGAAAAATTACATGCATGTTGTAAGAAAATTAGCTCTGAGTGTCTCTGACATGGGCTGACACCTCCAACAGCAGTGACAGCGGCTATGTATGTGCAGGGCCCACGCTCTGAGCCCATCATTATGCTAAGCAGGCAACATACAGTTTTTCATCATAAACCCACAACAGATTTATCATATTTATCTTACAGATTAAATACTTATCCTGCATTTATAAGTGGTAGATCCAGGAATAAAACTATGTTGGCCTGATTTTTCCAATCCCATCGATGACAAAATACTCTTATTTAGAATTGCCTTGGCATTCTTAGTGGCTTTTTAGAGTGGCAGGGTCACTCGGGCTGCCCTGCACAACAGCAGAAAAGCTCGTGTGCCTGAACACCCATTATCGAGGCCACCCAGGCCCAGGTTGAGGGCAGGGGCCACTCTGCCTTTCCCTTTTGCCATCTTTGAAAGAGGAGTTCTGCCAGAACTTTAAGTAATAACTTCAAAGTGCACAGACATCCTTGTGTTGGCCACTTCTCAAGCTCACAGGAGAGAAACCCAACGTTTGCTTTTCTTCATCCTCCTTAGTTTTATTCTTCAAGACAACATAATGCTGTAAGGGAGATGCCATTTTCTTCCTTTTATTGTGAGGGAAATGGAGGCTATGATTTGTCAGGTAGCTTAACCAGAGTCACTTAACTAAGTCCTTAACCTCTCCAAATCTTAGTTTTCTCCCAGGTAAGTTAAGGATAGTAATATATAACCCTCAGTGTAGTTGAGATCCTATCTACAAAAAGTTCAGAGCACAAAGTAGGCATTTGATAAGCTGCGCCCCCTCTCGTTGTTAGGCAGTTATATCACACTGTGCAAAGCTATATATAACATAGACCAAGTGCCACCCTGCACAAGTTATATATCTTCTCTAAACATCATTCATCCAATGGGAGTATAATCACTCAACTCACAGGGCTCTACTGAGGACTGAATGGAGTAAATGCTCTACATAAAATAGCCACACCAGTGAGTAGCTCACACAAAGCTCAGTAAGTAATAATCTTCTTCCAAAAGAATGCTATCGACATGTGTCCATCTATGCATCTCCACAAATCTGATTTATCAGCTATGAAAGCAACACCTTCCTTTCTTTGCCCCTCTTTCTCCCTACCTTTCCCATCCTCCTTAGGAGAATATAGTGAATAAGTAGGAATTTTTTCTGTTCCCTCACCATAGCTTTTTAATCGTACTAGATAGTGCTGCACAGATTGCAGGTTTTTTCTCACCCTCCAAGTCATAGAGGGCTCCTCATCCTGAGGAGCAAGCCACCTCAGGATGCTGTGTTTTGGCCAGGGTCTTATTCGGAAACACTGATGATGCAATTCTTGGCTCTGGACACATGCTTGATTGCTTTCCAGGACAGCATTTGATGTGAGAGGAAAGAAAAAAGAATCCCTCTCACCCATGGCTAAAAATAATTTTCAGAAGGCTGGAAGCAAAGCAGAGGTGATGCCAGTTATCTCCTGGAACAGCTGATAAACTGTAAGTCTCCTGCAAGCCAATTTCATGCATTTTCTTTCCTATCTCTTTGTTCTCCTTACCTATATACTCTTACCGTCCATGCTGAGGAAAGCCTCACAAATTAAACTAGGAAAACTTTGGGTGTCCTGTCATCTCATCTTCAGCCTGAGGTTGAGATGCCCTTTGCAAAGTCTTCTCTGCATCAGCCCAGCTGATTAGAAGACCTACCCCCTCATGCTCAGCTGTCAGGTGTCCAGTTTTGGAATTCAGCAGCTCCACATGAAATATTCCTTACCTTTCAAAAGACAACATGGTTCACAGATGCCTGGAAGCAGGACAAAGTAGACTGGCCAGGTGGGGCATGTGGTATAGGATGCAAGCAAATAATATTACCAGGAGGCTAGAAATGCCAAGTGATTTCAGCCATGCGGCCTGTTAATACAGAAGGGCAATGGCATCAGCCTCTAACAACATTCCTGAAATTCGGTTCTCACTGACAACAGGCCCGCGTGCCTAACCTCATGAGAACACAAGGAGCTAGTCCTCATCTGCTATTTGTAACGTGGTTATCTTCAAGAAGTGCACATGCCCAGGTCTAGCTGGGACCTACAAAAGCCAAAGAATTCAATACCTAAAACAAAGTCACTACCATTGCATGTTTGCTGTGTGTCAGGCATTATTTCTTCTAAACTTCACACTGTCATATCAAAAGCTATGCAACAATGCCAGCAAATCTCTGCAAATATCTTCCAAGAACTTTTTGAAGATGCCCCAATCAGGAGGACTGTTTGGTCAAGAATAAGTTGTATGGCCACCCCTCTGCTGCAAGAGAAGCTATAAAATAAGCATTTAGCCTTTTCAGCCTTCATAGTAGAGACAGACAAGAGAGAGATTATGCTAATTTGGCTATATGCTAATTTGGACTATAGTGACAGTGCTGGTGAAACTGGTGAGATGAGGATGGCCTCAGACATTTGATGGTTAAAATTATCAGAGCTTGCTGATCGGATGCATGTGGGAGAGGAGAGAGAAGTGGGAATCCGTAATGAACCTGGGTTTCTAACTTGTTACATTCACTGAGCTCAGGAGTCCTGAATGAAAGATCATGAGTGCACTTTTGTACATACTGAAAAGAAAGTGTCTTTGAGACATCTAAATACAGATGCTACCAATTAAAATACAAAGGTTAGAAGTAAGAGCAACTATTTGGGCTAAATATATAGAAGATATATATTTGTGATTATTAATAATTTGCATAAATTGGGACCTTCCATCTTCCTTTACTGGTATCTCTGCCATCTTGATTTTCCTATGACAGTGGTTCTCAATTTTGCCCCCCAAGAGATAGCTGGCGATATCTAGAGATATTTTTGGTATCACAACTCAAGGAAAGGGAGTGCTACTGGCACCTAATGGATAGAGCCCAGGCTGCTGAAAACATTCTAAAATGCACAAGATGATCCCCTACAACAAAGAATTACCCAGTCCAAATTGTCAATAGTTCTGAGGTTGAGAAACTCTGCTTTAGGGCAAACTCATTTTTACCCTAACATTCCTCTGGCCCACAGGTTTCCTAAGGATTTCATTTTCATGGATCCTGTAACTTCCCCACACCTCAGATGTTGCCATGACAACTTGACTTGCCATGACAACATTCTACAATGATTTCTAGAATCAGCCCTTAGCACCAAGATTCCCCTAGTGATGCTACTCAGAGACAGATACTACTGTTGAATTGATTAAAACCATGTTTAAAGTCATCCCTTGAACCAGAAGTCTGACTTGGTTTATAATTTACAACATAAGGATCTTTTGAACACTAGAATCAGAAAAAGTTGTTCTAGACTGGGGGCGGTGGTTCACGCCTATAATCCTAGCACTGTGGGAGGCTGAAGCAGGTGGATCACTTGAGCTCAGGAGTTCAAGACCAGTCTGAACAAGAGTGAGACCCCATCTCTACTAAAGATAGAAAAATTAGCTGGGCATTGTGGCAGGCACCTATAGTCCCAACTACTCAGGGGGCTGAGGCAGAGTAAGACTCTTTTCAAAAAAAAAAAAAAAAAAAGTTCTTATAAATACATTCAATCACTACTCATAGGACACCAAATTTAACAGACTACTTGAAGGTGTTGAAGATTGTAACCTTTAGGACATAAAAAGACTTGGTACTTTAGACAGAATGTTTTATCCCAAGAAGTAATGTAGGTTAAGAGTGTAGATAAATTACTAAGGCTGGACTTATAGTGGGGAATCTGAGGATATTTGAGATACATCATTAAGTTTTTGAGGTTAATATCAAGAATGTCCACATATCCCATAAATTACTATTTGAATCACTACTTGATTTTTCTGCGTTGGTCACTGTCTTAAACTTTTCTGATGAGCCACTTGACAAACACTAACTTGTTTTGCCTATAAAAGCCATGCAATTGCTTCCAATAAGGCCTTATTTACCATATTAGGTTTAGAGATGCATTGTCTCTAAGATGGAGTAGAAAGAATCTGATGTAACCAATGTATGCTTCTTAAGGACTTATTTATTATAAGAGCTCAACCTCATGTCTGAATTCACAGGCTCTGATCCAATGACGTGGAGACCAGATCACTGCAATTAATTGAAAGTGCTGAACCATTTCAAGATTAATTTATTTTGTATTACAAAAAATTAAGTAAAATGAGAGGAGCTAGGTTGGCCTCTGCCCTGAAGAATTAGTCTAAAATTACAATTGAAATGTCTCAAATGAAATTATTATAAAATTTCATTAAGATACACATTAGGTTTCCAAATCACACTTATGTTCTTTTAATTCAAATACGGAGCTACTCTTGTTTAGAGTTCACTTGGATCCCAACAGTGAGCAAGTAGCCAAGGTTTGCAATCAATCTGAGCACCTCGTGAAAACCTGCGCTATCTCAAGAGTGCACGTTTATTTATGTAGGTGAGCTTTTGTTTTCTTTTAGGGGTAGAAAGTTTTACGCCAACCAAGATCATGTTATTTCGCTGAACTCTGTATTCTTCTTTATTTTCCAGGCACGCAGGACAGGAGCCTCAAGAGAGCATTTGCAGCAAGGCCTATTCAGAGGAAAGACAGAACATTTAGAGGCATTGTCTTGTGTCTACAGTGATTTTGAAAGCAGCCATTCCTGTGTCTTCTGAACTGGTGGTAAAAGCAAGAAAAAGCAGGAAATCTTCCCTCTATAAATAAAAAAAGTCTGCAGGACAAGAGGTACAATGGCAAACCTGAATCCCTGCACATGCCAAGTCTACATCAGAATACGTGCCAGGCCTCATCTAAGACCTCTGTCCCTTTCCCATGCTGTCCCACCAAGTCTCCCCAACACACAGTGAGCCACCTCACCTGCTCACCTGCAGTTCTCCAATCTTGAATACTCATCTTCCTTCCCCCCTTCAGGCTCCCATTCACCCATCACATTCCTTTCTCAGAAACCTGCCCAGATACCTACACTAGATTATTGCCATAGTTATAATTTCCCTTAGCATCCGGGGCTTCTCACAGTACAATGCCTTATAGTGATTTAATTAACTGGCTTTAATTGGCTATATACATATGTTTTAATATCTTTCTTTCTCTCCCTAGAATTTAAACCCCCAGCATAAAAGGATTCTCTGCTGTATATTATTATTTTATTCCTGGAAACTAGTGTAGTATCTGGGACACAGTACCCAATAGATGTTAAATGAATAAATAAAAAAACTTTCTAATAATCTTGACCACATGCCTATTTTATTCATTTTTTTTCTTTTCTAAGTTTATAATGTAATTGAGCACTGTTTGCATTAAAAGTGTTCCCATTTGACAGGCAGGCAAAAGAGTCCCCCCAGATATTTCCCATGGGACATAATTATCTAATGTGTGTATAGAGTCTACGTTGACAGGAAATTAACAAATCTAAGGCTTTCATGGGTAAAGACAGTGTTTAAGTCACAGAAATTAAAGATGAGGAATGTCAGGGAGTTAATCCCAGGCTGGAAAGAAAGAAGAATTGCCAGCTGCTGAGATTCCAGTCATTCTTCTGTGGCATATTTAAATGTTCCAACCATTTATTTATAATTAGGCACAGTGGGAAGCTCAGATGAACTTGCCTGTGTAATGCTTTGCTAGCATTTCTGTAAAAGATTGGCACAGTCTCTTGCAAAGTCTTAGCTGGTGCCTGTCACTTGGTTACTCTACATGGGGGAAGCATGCTCTACTTCCTAACAGGGACCAGTTTGTGCTTGAATGAAACTGGCTGAAGAGGGGGCTCGCAGCAAACCTGAGGCCCCCTCCCTATGGGAAATAACAGACTCGTTTACCTGTTTTTTATTGCCTCCATGTAAAACACAAGGACCCAATGTGGTTGTAAAATACACCCATTTTTAATGAGTCACTTTTTAAATCACTGTGTGGCCCAGATATGTGCATGTATAAGTGAATATACGTGTATCTGTATGTATCTGGAATAGACATAGCCGAGGGCTACCAGGTTGCCAATTCTCTTCTTTAATACCTATTTTTGTTCATCAGAGACAAGTTGCTGGTATGGGGGAAAATGCAGCCAACCGGGGGCAGACCCAGGTACCATGTAGGACACAGAAACTAGTCACAGACAAGTATCTCCTTGGCTGGAAAATTTCTAAGGAAACTGCTTTACTTTCCATTGCCAATAGCTTATCAGCCTTCCCCCTCTCTCTCTGATGCCCATTTGGTGACAGACATAGTTTTAATTTACCACATGGATGGAAAACACCAGCTCTAAGTCATATTTGACCATACAAAGATGCCCTGCTGAAAAAAGTTTCAGCCTCGTTCAATTTATTCCTTTCCCTATGTAACCTATCTTTCTAGCAGTGAAAAAAGATTGCTGGGCTGCTTTTCTTGTTATTTCTTTTATTCACTCATGCATTTAGATATTTAAAAAATATAACAAAAAAAATGAGAAAAATAAGACATGTACCTACCACCACCAAGTAAAAACTATGAAAATGTCATGTTTGCTTCAAATCTTTTCTTTAAATAAATAAAAGAAAATGTTACAAGTGGAGTTAAAATTTCTTTGTTCCCATTTTGAGTCTCTTCACTTTTTCCTTTCCTCAAGACCATGTCTTTGAACTACATACATCCAGACCCTTTTACATGTTTACATGCATATGTGTGCATCAAACTATTTCATAGGTTTTCATTTGCATAAATGTCATCATACTGCACATATCGCTCTGCAATGCATTTTTCTAGCCATCACTGTGTATTAGAAATCTACCCATAGAGGGACATGTATACACATACAAACACAAAAAAGAAAGAAAGAGAATGGAGAGAAAGAGAGAAAGAATTCATTTCTTAAAATTCCACATTGTATCCTATCATATGAATATACTTTATTTTCCCTCTACCCAAATGATAGCATGTATACCAGAACGTGATGTAACACTTTCCCCTAAAATCACTATTCAGAAAAAGAAGTGCTCATCCATACCTGAGACTTCACGGAAGTCTTTCACACTATGCTGCAGTCTTTCAATAGCTTTATTTTGAATCACACAGCATTGCTGGGAAAGATGCATTACCCAGATGTAACTTTAAGTAATGTTAGCTTTAGAAGAAGGCGGAGGAGGAGGAGAAAAAAGGAAAAGAGAGAAAGAAAACAAAGAAGGAATAAAGGTAGAAAAAATATATAACATAGACTAAATAGTTATGAATTAAGGCCTCATAATTGCAAGTATTGTGTACCATTATCCGTAAGTCCTTTAAAGACCATTTTAAAACAATATATTAATGGTTATGTTGTGGAAAGCAAATATATCACTACAGTACAAATGAATAAGCCAACTGTCTTAATGTTAAGACATATGTATTTTCGTAGTTGTAGACAAAATTTACATAGAAAATATTATAGACTGACTCATAAACTACTGAGTTGACATGCCTGGGGTTACTATTTATATGACTCAGAAAGTTGTTCTTTTTAGATGAGAAACCTGATGTCAAAAGCACATAGAAATTTGAGTCAAATCATTTTCTGAAATGTACAACTGGAGAAAAAGGAAAACACTTCTAAGTTATGATTTTATATGATACGTGATTTTAAACAGGTGTGTATATTGAACACTTTAAGTAAATTAGTTGACTCTTATACCCCTAAAAAGTTAATATGCTCAATTTGGCCTCAAACCTCTTTTTTAATCCTCTCATTTTTAAAAAGGAAGTGTGTTATTTAGCCCAGACTACCCTAAAAAGTATTACAAACTGGATATCTTAAACACCAGAAATTTATTACTTATAGGTCTAAAGGGTAGGAAGTTCAAGATCAAGGTGTTGGCAAGGCAAGTTTTACTCTGAGGCCTCCTCTATTGGCTGGTGGCTGGCCACCTTCTCGCTGTGCACTCACACAACAGCCTCTTCTTTGAGTGCAGGTGTTTGCAGCTGGTGACTGTGGAGGGGAAGGAGTAAGTTCTATTGAGGTCCCACCCTTGTAATGTTATTTAACCTTAAGTACCATCCACAAAGTACCATCCACCATCCAAATGCTTTGGCATAACATTCTAGAAGGACACAAGTACTCAGTCCATAGAAGGTGTCACAGTACACTCCAAGCTGTCTTATATTTAGGCATTTTTTCTCATAATTTTTCTTTATTACAAATAATGTAACAATAACCTTGAACTCCTACTGCACAAGATGATTAACAGAAGTTTCCCTAGTACAGATGCCTGGGAGAATTTCACATTGCTGTCTTATTCTGTAATACTTTTAGAATTCTGTGCTGCTTCTCCATGGGCTTTTTGTTTTTCAGAGGTCAAAGAGCCAACAAGAAACGGGCTAACATCCCAGGTCAGCTCTCCTCAGAAGTCTCCCTATATCAGAGCCCCTTGAAGCATACTGCTCTTCGCCAGCTGAGATTGTCCTCCATAGCTGACTCCCCCACCAGCCATTTGTATTAGCAACTGGGAAGACTGTCAGTCTCAAAATGACATTCACAGGAATAGACCACAGATCAGACACAAGAGAGCCTGCCACTTGCTTTCAGCCCATTTCTGCGGAGCAGGTGTCGAGCCTCATTAGCACAGAGTGCAGATCCCAGAACAAGAATCCACGCTCCCGGCACTCTAGCCAGAGCTCTGGGGCCTGGAGTACAGAGGGGCTTTGAGAGGAGAAGAGGCCCTAAGAGAAACCCTCCCCTAATTAAGCTAAAGGGCAAAACTAACTGGGGATTTGAGAACGAATAGAAGCCACTAATAACTTGGAGAAACAGCAGATCCAGAAGCAAAGCAAAGAGTGAAAATGGTTCTCTATGGGGTAAGTAATTTCTTAAGTTTGTCTCTTGCTAAAGTGAAAGTTCAAATGAGTTTCAAGTTCCAGCATTCAATGCAATAGGAAGTGCATAAGCCCACAAAGTGAGGCCATCCAGAAACTGATTAAATCCAACTACCCTACAATAACTCAGGAGAGGACCAGTCAACCATTTAGAGTTATGGTCATAGAATTTGAGTAGCAATTCTACTTCTAGGTAGTGATAGGTCAAGACAGCAGAGCCTCAGATTCCTCCACTGCAAGATGGAAATGACACCTCAGGGTTGACTGTGAGAACCAAGTGTCATGATGCATGTGGAGCTCCCAGGCTGCCTCTGTTATGTGGGAAGTATTTATACAAGTTAGCTAATGATTACAATATCTTCCCTCTTCATTTAAAAACTTAACAGAACCAATACTAATATTAATATTAATGCTAATATTAATACAAATACTAATGATATTAGTCATTGAACATGTATTCTATCCCATCGGGCTGTCATCACATTACCTTCATGAGCAGGGTGTGAATATTATTTTTCGTTAATTTTACAAATGAGGAAACCAACACTCAGAAGGTTAAGCAATTTTCCTAAGATCAGACAGCGAGTGCATGGGAGACATGGGACTCAAACTAAATTAAACCAGTTCCACACCATGATAAACCACCTTGCAAAGGTTCTTCTTGAAATGTATAGGTAAACTGAAGTGAGAGAAATCTCTGGGAGAATCTGTTATATACATATATCCCTGCTTCCCAAAAGTAGGGCAAAATTTAAAATTTCTACTGATATTGACCCTTTAATTTCTAAATAAATAGTAAGTTATGAATTTTTCTGAAGTCTCTGAGCCACTGATTCACTCATGTCTTCATTTCTCTTACAGATGCACCAAGTAAAACCCACCATGAATCTCTGTCATTCTCAAATGCGGTTGCATAGTCTCCAAATGAGACCAGCAGTTACCACAGGATTTTTTTTCTTTCTTTCTCACTCACTTTCTCTTTTAGACCCAATGAGTCTTCCCTCAGGCCAAATAAGGCTTTTGTTCCGAGACTCAGAGGATTCAGTTTACTAAATGATTGAAGAACAAGCATGTGAATATTTAAAACACAGATACACAACAACTACAAGACACCGATGGTCACCTGCATTTGAAGGTAGATACGTCTGGTGACATTCTAAAAACTGACTTGAGGCCAAATTCTGAAAAGAACAGACATGGACAACCAGAAACCTGATTCACTTTCTTTCCTTCCTTGGTCCCCTTCCTTCCCCCATCTACTTCCAAGCACTCATACTATGGAAGGTGCTGAGAATCACACACTGCTAGCAAGTTATTAATAACATTTACCAGAGGGTGCAGCCAGTGCTGTCCAGAGGGAAGCATCAAGGCATTCTAGAAGCTTCACAGACTTCATGAACTTGTATGAAACATTCTGCATGTGTGATTTCGTGGGAAGAGAATCTATTGTTCTCATCAGATTTCTCAAAGGAATGCACAACTCACAATGAGTTAGAAACTTCTGATCTAGCTTATTGTGTTTTTAGAAAACTTTTAATTTTAAGCTAACCATAGATTCATATGCAATTATAAGAAATAATATGCCGAGATCCTGTGCACTCTTCCCTCAGATTATATAAATTGAGTACACTATTGCAGCCTGGAAATTGGCATTCAGATAATACACTGATTTTATTCAGATTTCACCAGTTTTGTAAGGACTTTGTGTGTGTGTGTGTGTGTGTGTGTGTGTGTGTGTGTGTGTGATTTTGCATGAATTTACCATGTTTGGGGTGTACCATCACGGTCAAGATACATAACAGCTCCCTCATGAAGATTACTCGTGATATCCTGTTATAGACATAACAATTTTCCTCCCCCACCAATACCTATCTAGATTTTTAAGGACAAGAACTTACATATTATTCTTTCATTGTTTTTTATATGAATCTAAGAGTTGTTCTTTATTCTTAACATTGTTAAAGTGGTAACACTATAGATAGAGAGTAATTAATGAACAAGATATCTCAGTTGGTTTTTGATGAGTTATGTTTGTATGGAAATGGCACTGTGAAAATGAATAAAGATGTCTCCCAATGAGAAAATCATATTTTTCAAATAAAACAAGTCATAGTTCCCAACCCCCATCTTTACTTTCTGTGTGATCATAACTCTCTACACAGCCTCTCGGGCTCTGATCGTTTCTTCTGAAGTCACAGCAGCATTAAACACCAGCTGCTATCATCATCATTGCTGTTGCTATTAGCTTAATATGTCTCCCAGTCTTGCCATCTTTTGAAATAGTTCCCGCAGAGCATCCAGAGTGATTTTTATAAAAACAAAATCCAGACATAATTTTCTTCCTTGACATCCCTCAGTGGCTTTCTGTGGTTTTCCAGGCCAATTCCTATCTCCTTAGCCTGTCAAATTGGGCCCTGCAGACTCTCCAGACATGGGGCTGGGAAGCGACTTGCCCTCTCTGACCTCTGGGCCCTTGTGTCTATGGTTCAGACACAGGGTACTGCCTTCTTTGGGGAGACCTCCCCAGTTCCGCTTAACTGCAAGTTTTTGTCCTTTCACTGTGCTTGTGCTCTCTTGACAGTATTACAGGGCATGTAAGAAGCTGGGTTCTGAAATCAGGTTGATCCAGACTTGAATCCACCTCTGCCACTGAGTAAATGTGTGACCTTGCATGAATCATGCCACTCGAGCTTCTATGTCTGTGTTTGTAATAGTAAGGACCTTATCATGTTGTGAAGATTGAGGAAAATAGCACATGGAAAGCACTACGGTTAGAAGGAGGAGAGCTCAGTAACCAGCGACTTCTACAACTGTGATGGCAAATCAAGGCAGATTCACCTGGAAAGTTTATGCTTTGTCTTGCCCCCAAGGATAGCATTGTATTAAATGCTTTTACTTTAGAGCAACACCGCCTTCAAATCCTAACTCTTCCAGTCACCTTGAACAAGTTGTTTAACATCTCTGTGCCTTGGTTTCCTACTGAGTAAGATTAAATTTATACTTTTACTTACTTCAGGGGGGTTCATAAGAATTAAATAATTTAATATCATAAAATACTTAGGAGATTACCTGGCACATAGTAAGCACCCAGAAGTGTTACGCACGTATCTGCATCACACATGTATCTGTTATTATCTATGAGGTTTCCATGGATCAGCTCCTTCCTGTCTCCAGCTTTGTCTTGACCTATTTCCACACCCATGCTCTACTTTCACCATAATTCCTCCAATTTCAGACCCTTTGCATATGCTGCCCTGTCTCCCAACTGCCCCCTACTCATCTGATACAACCCACTAACCCTTCAGTTCCATCCTAATCTCAATACAAATTTCACTTTCTCAGGGAAGAAATCTCTGACCTCATTGACAAGGTCAAATGTTCCTTTTGTAAGCTTTTATGTAGCGTGGTGTTTCCTAGTATTTATTGTAGGTACATTTTACTATGTACCTTGAGATCTAGGTGATTGACACATGATTTTAATTCTATGAGATTGAAACTGGATTTTATTTTGCTCTCCATACTGACCTTAGCACTTTTCATAGTCCTAGGCTCATTATACATGCTCAGTAACTACTTGTTGAATGCTTGAATACGTAAAGGAATGAATAACTCTATAATAACAGGAGCTAACAGAATTGCACTACATCATAAAGAGGCTGTTCACCCAACAGAGGACAGGTTTATTTCCCTAGTATCACTTCACAAGAGAGAGAGCACTTACATGCAAGGGGATTTTTATATTCCTTTGAGTATTTCCAAACCTCTCATCTCAAGTTTTTAATCACAGTTAAAAGGGATTTTAATTCACTTACTCTTGTAAGGGACACTGAAATACATGAAAAATAAAAGTGCTATAGATGATCAAATACCATTTTTCTTTGGGCCATACCACTTCATTCTAACACACACACACACACACACACACACACACACTCAGTCACTCTCATTCACACACCAGAGGGACCCAAAGAGAACATTTAATAGTTTCAGTTCTTTTCAAGATTCAGATGCATATCTCATCAATGTTGATTCATCTTCCCACTGTGCTGATTCTCAAGGAAGTAAATGGTATTTAATGAGGAAAAAAGAATAACTTAGAAGAAGAAAAAATAAAGCATATCATCAGGCTCCCCTCCATCCCCCAGCCATTCTCCTAATATTTGTAGACACTTTATCCCGTGTCTCCTTCATTTTCCCACTAAGGCACATTAGCAGAAAGGTCCCACAGTTGCATTAATTGAATCAATATTGAAGTTTTCATTTGCTATGTGAGTTTAATAAATTAATCTGGCATATAATGAAATATTGTAAAACAGTTTCAGAATGGATATTGCAAATACTGCCTTGTTCAATTACTGTCAAAATGCACATACAGGAAAAATATGAAAATCAGAACATATAATTGCAGAGTTAATTACCACTCTGTGCTAACCAGAGGCAATCATACTGAATTTGTCAAAGCATTTAAACTAGTTCTAAAGTCTCTCTCTAATCCCAAAGAAATGGGAACACATGACTGAACACTAGGCAGACATCTAACTCAGTCTTTCTTGTTTTCCTTGAATTGTTAAAATGATGCGAGAATAGTCAGACTAAGATTTTTCAATGGACCACAATTATGAATCAGCTCTGAAAACTGCATGGTTTACAAAGTACTTTAATTTACATTTTATCACATGAATTATCCTGAGACCTGTGATTAGGTATGAAATTTAACAATCCTGTCATTTGTTATTCCAGATAGACGATTTGTTAATTTAATGTATATTGAATGTGTATCTACTATGCCACATACTATTCTAAGCAGGAGAAAACAGCTATGAACAAGACAGTGTTTCTATTCCAATGAGGCTGACATTGTGGTTAACAAACACACATGAACTACAAAGAAACAAAATAATGTTCAGATGTGAAGAACATTTGCACTAGAATGTTTATCACAGTTTAATTCACAATCACCAAGATATGTAAATAACCCAAGTGCCCACCAACTCACAAATGGATAAATAAACGATGGTATATTCCACCATAAAGAAAGATGGAGACTTTATATCTTTTGTATTTTACCTGGAAAGATTTGAAAAATACCCTCCTAAGTAAAGTATCATAGAATGGAAAAGCAGGGGCAGAGACAATATGGCTGACTGAAACCAGCTTTCCACAGAGGCTCCCATTCAGAAGGAGAGTTAAAGTACAGAAATTTAACCCTGATGGATCAGAGCTGGACCAAGAGAGAAGGCTGAAGAATGCACATCAACCCTGCTGAGGTGAGCTATGACCCCAAGGATACAAACAAAAGGTACAAAATCTGTCACCAAGCGGACAGGAGTCCCCTCCCCAATGAGAACAGCTTGGAGTGCCCCACAAACAAAAGAGCAGAGTTCAAAGTTCCTCCCACTACACTCCATGGAGGAGACCCTCTAAAAATTGGACCTACCTCCCCTACTAGGGTGTCACAGCGTTCTCTTCCCAGGCATAAAACTGTATAAAACTGTGTATATTCTCTACCAGCAATTCAGAGCTACCAGCACTCCCCTCCACTCTCACTCTGAGGTGTGGAGGCCTGTCAGCCAGAAGTCCAAATTCTTGGGTGATTTCTCAAGGGGTATGGACAGAGCCTAGACTGTAGCTGGCCACTGCTGATTCTGTGGCATGGGAGTGAGGAGAGGACAGTCAGCTGAAAGGGAACCACACCTTAGCGGTGGTGACCCAAGGCACAGACCAGCAGCCGTTTTTGGCAACAATGGGGCCACTCCCAGATATTCTGAAGCCACATCCCCTGTCTCCCTTGGCAACTAGAGGAGGTCTGGCATCTTCGCAGGTGGCAACCACTGCAGAACAAATCTGGGATGGAAACACAGGTCCCATGAGTAAAGGGTTTGCCTGAGGTGGTACCGTCATGGGTGGAGCGGTGGAATAGAAAATGCATGTGCAGAGCTGAACCAGAGGACAGCTTTAGTGAGCCTAAGACGCACCCAGCCCTCAGAGGATTGTCAGCCTATAGACAAAAGAAGGCAAAAGGCAAGAACTGACAGGTAACCGAATACAAACCTGCAGGAGCAAACACAGGGCCTGAGACACAGGCTCTGGGAACTCAAAACAGCTTCTCTTCTGCAGGGGAATTTAGCAGAAACAGAAACAAATTCCCCAAAGTTGTTCTGTTCTGTTCTGTCAGCAACATCAATCAGGGGCGGGGCTGGAACTGAGTGAACACTCCCCAGCCTCCATCAAGCACCCGAGGTTGTCAGGCCTCACCTCCCCCTGCTGGATAGAGGCAGAGCACAGTGGCCTGGCCGAGCAGATATAGATTTCCTTGTGATTCAGGCAGGTGCAAACCCCTGGAGTATATCAGTCCACTAGAGGCAACAGGGTCACAGCCCTGTTGGGCTAACAGTGACTGGATGTGACAGAGGTGCAAGGTGAGGAAGGAGGCATCAACCTTCCCACACTAATCTATTTGCTGGGTGGGTCCTCCTGACTTCACGGAGCACTGGAGCAAGTCATATCTGAGTTGTCACCAGACACCTGCGATCCAGTTGTCAGAGACCTTTTAAACTCTCCCACCTGAGACAAGTGCTGACTGAGACAATTGATTCGGACCTTTGGAACTGAGCCAATCACCCAAGGACTATTCAAGTGGTGCCCTGGATGTGTGGTTGTAGGAAGGTTTGATTTTCCTTTTCCAATTGTTGCCGGGGTATGGGGCGGGGGGGCAGGGTGACTTAATTGCTGGTATTTCTCCACAGCTGAGACGTCAATCGAGAGTAACTTTTTCACTAGGGTCAGACAGAGACCAGCTGAAAACAAGACAGAACCATTTAGCCCCACCACACCAAACAGGTCCCCAGTTTCTCAGGCCATAGCACTATATGGGTCCTCCACAAAGCTTCAGGAGAAAAATCAAATGGTGTAAAATAATCATGGGGTAGAATCGGCAGAAAAACTCTGGTAACATGAATAACCAGAATAGATCACACACACACACACACCCCCCCCCCAAGGAAAGATGTGGCAGATGTAACTGAAGATCCCATTCATAAACAGCTGGCCGAGATGTCAGAAATCGAATTTAGAATTTGGATTGCAAACAAGATTAATAGAATGGAGGAAAATTTGGAATTAGAAATTTGAGGAGCAATTCAAAAGTCAGAATTAGAAATTTGAGGAGAAATTCAAAAGTTGTCTCAAGAATTTAACGAATTTAAAGACAAAACAACCAAAGATTTTGATGCACTAAAGCAAGAATTTGCAGCCCTCAAAGATCTGAAAAATACAGAAGAATCCCTCAGTAACAGAGTGGAGCAAGCAGAAGAAAGGATTTCTGACATTGAAGAGAAAGCTTTTGAATGCTCCCAAACTCTCAAAGAGGAAGAGAAATGGAGAGCAAAAATGGATCATTCTCTAAGAGAGCTCTGGGATAATTCAAAGAAGGCTAATATCCACCTCATTGGAATCCCTGAAAGTGATGAAGTGGCCTTGCAAGGCACAGAGGCCCTTCTCCATGAAATTATAAAAGAGAATTTTCCAGACATGCCTAGAGATCCTGAAATTCAGATAGCAGACAGTTTCAGAATCCCAGCATGATTCAATCCAAATAAGACATCACCCAGGCATATCTTAATTAACTTCACTAAAGTTAATATGAAGGAGAAAATTCTGAAAGCAGCCAGACACAAAAAATCCATTACCTACAAAGGGAAGAATATTAGAATGGCTGCAGAACTCTCTGCTGAAACTTTTCAAGCCAGAAGAGGGTGGTCATCAACTTTTAATCTCCTAAAGCAAAATATATTTCAACCCCAGATCCTGTATCCAACTAAACTGAGTTTCATTTATGATAGAGAAATTAAATACTTTAATGACATTCATATGTTGAAGAAATTTGCCATAACCAAACCAGCTCTTCAGGATATTCTCAGACCTATCTGCCATAATGAACAGTCCAACCCTCTACCACAAAATCCTCTATCTACACTCACTCAGAAACCTTTGATCAAACTCCAACTTCCACAGTGGAGAAAGGATTAAAAATGTCCACTGGACTTTCAAAAAACTCGATACCCAAAATTTGACCAGACTTATCAAAATTCTCCATTATTGTGAATGGCTTAAACTGTCCTCTAAAGAGGCATAGGTTAGCTGACTGGATACAAAAACTCAGGCCAGATATTTGCTACATACAAGAGTCACATCTTACCTTAAAAGATAAATATAGACTCAGGGTGAAAGGATGGTTGTCCATATTTCAGGCAAATGGTAATCAGAAAAAAGCAAGTGTTGCAATTCTATTTGCAGACACAATAGGCTTTAAACCAACAAAAATAACAAAGAATAATAATGGTCACTTCATATTTGTTAAGGGTAATATTCAATATGATGAAATTTCAATTATTAATATTTATGCACTCAACCATAATGCACCTCAATTTATAAGAGAAACACTAACAAACATGAGCAACTTTATTTCCTCCTGCTCCATAATAGTCAGAGATTTCAACACTCCTTTGGCAGTGTTTAATAGATCCTCCAATAAGAAGCTGAGCAAGAAATTTTAGATTTAAACCTGACCAGACAATATTTAGATTTAGCAGACATCTACAGAACATTTCACCCCAACAAAACTGAATACACATACTTCTCATCAGCCCATGGAACATACTCCAAAATCGATCACATCTTAGGTCACAAGTCTAACCTCAGTAAATTTAGAGGAATAGAAATTATTTCCTGCACCTTCTCAGACCACCATGGAAAAAAGTTGAACTCAGTAACAACAGGAATCTGCATACTCATATAAAAAGATATAAGTTAACCTTATGCTGAATGATAGCTGGGTCAGAGATGAGATTAAGAAGGAAATTTCCAAATTTTTGGACAAAATGACAATGAAGACATGAATTATCAGAACCTCTGGGATACTGCAAAGGCAGTCCTAAGAGGGAAATTTAGAGCACTGCAAGCCTTCCTCAAGAGAACGGAAAGAGAGGAAGTTAAGAACTTCATGGGACATCTCAAGCAACTGGAAAAGGAAGAACATTCCAACTCCAAACCCAGTAGAAGAAAAGAAATAACCAAATTTAGAGTAGAATTAAATAAAATTGAAAACAAAAGAATTATACAGCAAATCAATAAATCAAAAAGTTGGTTTTTTGAAAAGGTCAATAAAATAGATAAACCTTTGGCCAACCTAATCAGGAAAAAAATGGTAAAATCTCTAATCTCATCAATCAGAAACGACAAAGACGAAATAACTACAGATTCATCAGAAATTCAAAAAATCCTTAATGAATATTTCAAGAATCTTTATTATCAGAAATATGAAAATCTGAAGGAAATTGACCAATACTTGGAAGCACATCACCTTCCAAGACTTAGCCAGAATCAAATGGAAATGTTGAACATGCCCATATCAAGTTCTGAAATACCATCAACCATACAAAATCTCCCTAAAAAGAAAAGTCCGGGACCAGATGGTTTCACATCAGAGTTCTACCAAACCTTTAAAGAGGAGTTAGTACCTATATTACTCAACCTGTTCCAAAATGTAGAAAAAGAAAGAAGACTACCCAACACATTCTATGAAGCAAACATCACCCTGATCCCCAAACCAGGAAAAGACCCAACAAGAAAATAAAATTATAGACCAGTATCACTGACGAATATAGATGCAAAAATTTTCAATAAGATCCTAACAAACAGAATCCAGCAACCCATCAAACAAATTATACATCATGACCAAGTCATTTTTATCCCAGGGTCTCAAGGCTGGTTCAATATACGTAAATCTATAAGTATAATTCAGCACATAAACAAATTAAAAAACAAAGACCATATGATTCTCTGAATCGATGCAGAAAAAGCTTTTGATAATATCCAGCATTCCTTCATCTTCAGAACACTTAAGAAAATTGGTGTGGAAGGGACATTTCTTAAACTGATAGAGTCCATCTACAGCAAACCCACAGCCAATATCATATTGAATGGAGTTAAATTGAAATCATTTCCACTCAGATCAGGAACCAGACAACCTGCCCATTGTCTCCACTGCTCTTTAACATTGTAATGGAAGTTTTAGCCACCACAATTAGGGGAAAAAAGGCGATCAAGGGTATCCATATAGAGTCAGAAGAGATCAAACAGAAGAGATCATATCACTCTTCACAGATGATATGATTGTATATCTGGAAAACACCAGGGATTCTAATACAAAACTCTTAGAAGTGATCAAGGAATATAGCAGTGTCTCAGGTTACAAAATCAACATTCATAAATCGGTAGCCTTTATATATACCAACAATAGTCAAGCTGAAAAAAATGTTAAGGACTCTATTCCATTCACAGTAGTGCCAAAGAAGATGAAATATTTGGTAGTTTATCTAACAAAGGAAGTAAAATATCTCTATAAAGAGAACTATGAAACTCTAAGAAAAGAAATAGCTGAAAATGTTAACAATATGGAAAAACAGACAATGCTCATGGCTGGGAAGAATCAACATTGTTAAAATGTCCATACTACCCAAAGCAATATATAATTTTAATGCAATACCTATTAAAGCTCTACTATCATACTTTAAAGATCATGAAAAAACAATACTTCGTTTTATATGGAA
>CAUYPK010063218.1:0-80039 GCA_963574355.1 Loris lydekkerianus
TTAAAAATCCTGAATCCTTATACTCCAAAACCCCTGATTATAAGGATTCATGATTTATAAACATTTATTTACAAGACTTTACTGCCTTAAATGGGGTTTTCACTTAATTAAATGTGCCATTAAATATTGTGGGTTAAATAGGTCAGTGGAATACAGTTCAGTTCAGCTGCCTACCTCTTCAGCTCAGCCGTGACTTGTGGACTGAGCTGAAGCACCGCCCCCTCACGCAGACGGCAGAAGACGACTGGAGACTATGTGCATTTGATTAGGTGCGCGCGCACTGAATCAAATAACCTGTATGACCCGAGTATAAGCCCAGTTCGGGTTTTTTCGGCACAAAAACTCAGCTTATACTCAAGTATATACGGTAGTTTAAAAGGAGATGTAATTCTACAAGTAGACATATTTAAGGCTCCCAATATTAAGAGGTAAGACATTTTTCTATATATTGTAGATCTGTAGAAATAAAAATTGAAGAAAATGTATCTCATGGACATGCATTGGTTAAGAAAATAGATCCAGCTCAGCACCTGTGGCTCAAGCAGCTAAGGCGCAAGCTACATAAACCAGAGCTGGTGGGTTCGAATCCAGCCCAGGCCTGCCAAACAACAGTGACAACTACAACCAAAAAATAACCGGGTGTTGTGGTGGGTGTCTGTAGTCCCACCTACTTGGGAGGCTGAAGCAAGAGAATTGCTTAAGCCCAGGAGTTGGAGGTTGCTGTGAGCTGTGAGGCCACAGCACTCTACACAGGGTGACAGCTTGAGGCTCTGTCTCAAAAAAATAAATAAATAAATGGATCCCAATTCTGGCTTTAACCACTTACTGGCTTCGTGATCTTGGGCAGCTTGCTGGCTTCTCTATGCTGTGTCTTCATCTGTAGGAGGTCTGATTGATAAGGTTGTAATGAGGATTAAATTAGTAATTCTGTGTTGATTAGCACAGATGCGTACATGTATGTTGAATATATGTATATGCTTAGGACAATGCCTGGTACTTAAATCTTTAAGTGCTAATAACAGTGATGACAATGGCCACCAAATCATTTGAACAAAAAAGAAAATGCTAGAGTTTATGTTGTTCAACATCTTAAATTTTTCTTTTTCTAGAACTATCTAAAAATTTTAATGAAAAACAGTTTTGGGTCTTAGCCTCTGAAAAAAAAATTTGAAAATTCATAGCAGAAACCTGAATTTAAGCCTTTTTGCTGTCATTCACCAGATTAGACAAGTGCCCTGGCCTGTTGAAATCTGTTCTCCTACAAGAGTAGAGTAAGATATGGTATCTTTAATGTTGGTGTGAAAAATAAATTTCTCTTCATGAAGGTTTCTGTCTCTGTTTAGAGCAACACTCCTCTGTAGCAATAAAACATGAGCCACGTGTAATTTAATATTTTTCTAGTAGTCACATTAAAAAAGAAGTGAATAATAATACCCAATGTCTAAATATTATCATTTCAACATGTAATTAATATGTTCTTGATGTGCGTATTTTATACAGCACATCTCATCTTGAACTAGACATAATTCAAGTGCTCAGAAGCCACATGTGGCTGCTGGCTACTGAATTGGACAGTCTAGATCTAGAATATAGACCACTATTCCCTGTCAGTGTTCATGGTACTGGTGTTGCTTTGGCCTTAAGCAGTTAGCTTAGCCTTATTCTTAAAACCATGTGTACCTTTGGATGCTTGAGCCTTACCTCTCTTTCATCAGCAATCTAGGTTAGTGTCTTTGACCCTAAGGTTAGGGTCCCACCTTTAGTCTTTTGGCTGACCCTGGTGAGGACTTGCTCTGGACAAGTCACCTGCCTCTGTATTTGGTCAAGGCTAGTAGACAAGCAGAAATTGCTGAACATTGAGTATGATAAACCTTTTGAACCACAAGGATCAAAGCAGATCAGGATCAGGCTTTTAAAAATTCCTTTATTCTTGTTTCTTATCAGTCCTTTTTTGCCTCTGTCCTAAATTTCAGAGACTTAACTAGCATCCCCAGGAAAAGGGCAAATACCGGCATTCTTCTAAAGGAATTCAGCTTCCCTGTCCTCCACTTCAACTTGGCTTAGCAAGGCAGTCCTCTCTTCCCTGATTATTTTGACTTTTGATAACAGTTAGAAACCCTTTGGGGGACAAGAAATTTGTGGGGCAGAGAGGGTATTCAGTTCTAAATGGTTGCCCTAGGCTAACTTTATATGTCTAAACTTTTTTGAGAACTGGTTTTATGATACTGTTATTACCCAAATTTGGGGAGAATGGTAGTGAAGGCAGTGTATCCTAATAGCTGTGTGTAATAGTGAAAAGAGGTGGAAAATACGGAGTTCAGGTGTATTCATCCAACAGAAGCCTGCTCGGGTGTTACCTTCTGAGGGAGTCCTACCCTGAGAACTGTTAGTAACGCAGCTGCCAGCCCCCAGCACTCTGCCTCCCTTATGTTGGGTGTCAAGGGCTAAAAATATCACTTAATCACTGACTAAAATTATTTGTTTGCCTTCCTAAATAGAATATAAGCTTCATAGGAATATGGACTATGTTTTGTTGACACCTACAGCCCCAACTCCTAGTACAATGCCTCACATTCAATAAATGCCTATTGAATCAATGAATAAATAAAGCAAAAGGAAATGTTATTTTCTATATGTACTAAACAATTTTAAAATTTGATATCTGGTGGAGTTCTTCCCTGAGCATTGTTGTGTTGGTTGTGTGATGTTTGAATTTTCAGACCTAATCTCAATTATAGGAGTCCTTGTGTTTATTTTTGACCTTTTAGACAAACTTTTACTACTTTTAGACAATGGGGGTCATGAGGAGGTGGCATGAAGTATCTTGGAATGCAAATGTAGAAGAGAAGTGGGGGATCCAGTCTATATCACGTTAAAATTTCATATTGTACAGGGTAATAAAATGGAGAGTGGGATATAGGGATAGGAAATTGGATTGAAATTTTATAGTACAGATGCTGTAAAAATGCCCAAGGTCTGGGGGAAAGATAGTTGGCATAACAGATAATAGAAACTTAGGTGGAAGATGGAGAGAGGTCTGCATTTAACTTCTTTTGCTAAAAATTTATTTGAATACAGCATAAGTAGTTCTTACTGCAGTTTGAGAGTTTTCCACATGTTTGGCTTACTTACATTGCCAGGGTACACCTGTGACAAATTGGGAGCTACAGTGGCTTTCCTGGTCTTTGCACAGTGTAATGACTTTGTGCTCACAGGTCATAATTCCACGGAGCCCACAGAGATCAGTTATGTGGAAATCAGATCAGTGGAAATGAGGGTCATATAGACTTGTGCCAGCAAATCTACAAATCATATTTCCATTATCTTTGTTTGGAATTTTTATTTAAAATTTTAATTATCTCAGTCGGTTTCTTAATTGTTCTTCCATTTTATCTCTCAAGCCTTTGTACCAACTAGGTACTGTTGCCGTATGGAATTATGTGAGCGCAAAGTCATTATACTGTCAAAGGCTGAGAAGCCACTGTAGCTCCCAGTTCGTCCCGGAGCACCCTGGCAATGCAAGTAACCCCATGTTGAAAGCTTTCAGATTTTAGTAAGAACTACTTACGTTGCATTCAAATAAATTTTTAGCAAAAGACCTAGTTTTTACCTTTCTCTGTTTTACTTCTTTAAATGAGAAAAACTTATGCAAATGCACTGGATTTTTTAAAGTAATATGAACAGAGTAGTATTTGGTTTGTGACTATATTGGAGAAAAACAATAAGCAAAACCGTATACATACCTTTTATTTGTGGCAGGAGGCTTTCATTTCAGTTGGGCTTTGTTCATAGTGTTACAATTTTAAGGTTTTGATTAAATAATAATCTTCCCGACATAGGTAATTTTAAATTATATTCAGTTTAAATTTAAGTGATAGTTCATATGATGCATTTTAACCTAGCATCTTCTTTCTTCTCAGTCTGTAAGACTTGTATTGTCCAGCACTTTGAAGATAGCAATGATTGTCCAAGGTGTGGCAACCAAGTTCATGAGACAAATCCACTGGAAATGTTGAGGTAAGAAATGTATTTTATAGTTTATCTAATTTACATGAATTGTATAAGCTCTTAATTTTAATGTGTTCTGTCGGTCCCTACTGTGGGCACCTCGTCACTGGATGAATAAAAGCAGCCAGGACCACGAATTGAAGGTACAAATGCCTGCAGGAACCCCGGGGGCTCTCCCCGAGCAGCCTCTGCCGTGGCTTTATTGAAGCATTATACAACAGCTGGGGGGGACCCACACACAAGAGCTACGTGCTCTTCCTCCCCCCCCACTCCCACCCTGCTGTACCATGAATATCCAGTGTATAACACCTGCTTGCTAACGAGCAACTGATAGTATCTCATTAACACATGCAGCTGCTTTTAGGGCTTGTCTCTGGGCAGCCAAACATCTCCATGCTGGCTAGGAGATTGTCCCCTCCCAGCACCTCCTTCAAGACCTGGTGGCCGCTCCTAGAGGCCTGGCACATGGTTTCCTACAATGTATCATAGTGTTACTTTCTTTCTTTCTTTTTTTTTTTTTTGAGACAGAGCCTCACTATGTCACCCTCTGTAGAGTGTTATGGCATCACAGATCACAGCAACTTCATACTCTTAGGCTTAAGCGATTCTCTTGCCTCAGCCTCCCAAGTAGTTGGGACTGCAGGTGCCCTCCACAACACCTGGCTATTTTTGTTGTTGTAGTTGTCATTGTTGATTGGCAGGCCCAGGCCAGGTGCGAATCCGCCAGCCCTGGTGTATGTGGCTGGCACTGTAGCCACTGAGCTAGAGGCGCCGAGCCCATAGTGTTTCTTAGTGTCTTTCTTTAGTTAATACAGGTCTTATGAATTTTATGATTTTAATTTTAAAGTATTTTATTTTATTTTTAAGTATTTTAGTAAGGCAAGTTAAAAAATAAGGTCGTACATCCTAAACGTTTAAGAAGTACATTTCCAAATTAAAATTGTAACTCTTTCTTAGGCTCCATGAGTGACTTTAGTTGCAGCTGTTTTCATTATTTTAATACTCTTTACATTTTATTGAGCAAATGGTAGTGGTAAAGAGGCAGAAATAATAGAAGGACTAATCTTAGTACTGTTGATTTTTAAAAATTTACCATATATTCAAAAATGAGTATATATATATATATATATATAAACATTTATGTAAAATTTAAAGAATTTTTAAGACTACCATTTACTTGCCACTCAAGTAGTACAATAACATATTTTTAAAGCCAGGAGTCTATGCGCTCCTAATATAAACCCTTTTATTCCCATGTAGGAAATTAATTCATAGCCCTGACATGATTTACCTAAGCGACACCTCAAATGTCACATCTCAGCTATAGGCCAGGTTCCCTCACCACTCGTCCTATTTTCCTCCCACTCTTACCACTGTATCTCTAACACAAATCACCTGTGTGATCTTAAGGACACGCACATCTGAAAATAGAGCTAAATATTCTCTAAAACCTTTTTTAACTCTCTTATTTATGTGGTGTTTGTCAACCTATAAATCTGCATTTACAGGTCATTATATATGTGTAAGACTTTTTTTTTTTTTCAATTTTTGTTATCTATAATTGGAGTAATGTGTCTACAGGTAAATGTCTAGCCCAGTGATTTTCAAAATGTGGCCCGTGGTCCCCAAACAGTTAGAGCCTTGTTAGAAATGACAGGTCTCAGACCGCCAACCAGATCAGCTGAATCGGAAACTGGGATTAGAACCCACTTAGTTTCCCAAGACCTCCAGGTGATTCTAATATGTGCTACCATTTGAGAATCACTGGTCTGTGGTTTGTCATTCCGAGCAGAGCTTCTGCTAGTTGGATTTATATCAGTACTTTTCAACCAGGGGTGATTTTGCCCCTCAGGACACATTTAACAATATCTGGAGATGTTTTGGGTGGTCAGGTCTGGGTGGGTGCTACGAGTGTCTGGTAGGCAGGGAATGGGAATACTGCTAAGCATCGATGCGCAGAATAACTCGCCCACAACATAAATTATGCAGCCCAAAATGCCAACAGTGAGGACACACTGATTTAAATAATTCAGAGAACAAAACCAACTTTTTATATCAAATAATTTTTTTCCTATTTTTTAATCAAAAACTGAACAATACTATTACCTATTCCATTTTGAAGTGCCACATCATAAAACAATTTACTTTAATCTCTTGGTTCTCACCAAGATATCTGATATCTGAAGGGACTATTTAATCAAATCTAATCTAATGCATGATATCATATTCTTTTAACTTTTTATTTGGAAGTAATTTTTTTTTTTTTTTCAACAGAGTCTCACTTTGTCATCCCCAATAGAGTGCTATGGCATCACAGCTCACAGCAAACTCTTGGGTTCAAGCTATTCTCTTGTCTCAGCTTCCCAAGTAGCTGGGATTACAGGTGCCCACCACAACACCTGGCTATTTTTAGAGATGAGGCCCTGCTCTGGCTCAGACTGGTCTTGAACCCCTGTGCTCAGGAGATCCACCCACCTCAGCCTTCCAGAGTACTAGGATTATAGGTGTGAGCTACCATGCCCGACCTATTTGGAAATAATTTTAAACTTACAAACAGTCCCCAAAATAAAACTTGTACAATGAACACTTGTATTCTTTTTAACCAGATTAGTCTATTGCTAATATTTATTTCACTTGATAAAATTTTATTATCATCTATATGCATACATTGTACATTCTATTTTTTCTGAATCATTTTAGGGTAAGTTACATATATCATGGCCTCTTAAATACTGTAGTGTTTGTTTCCCAAGAGTAAGAATATTATCTTTCATAACCATTGTATAATTGCCTTGATGTAATAATTTCCATATTCCAGTTTTGTCAGTTTATCTAATGATATCCTTTATAAATGTTTTTTTCTTCCTGAAATTGCATTAAAATTATTACAAAGGAATTTTTTAAAGACAAATTTACAGAGATAAGAAGCACAAGAAATTCTGTATCTTTGGCACCTAGGATAGCTTCTGGAACCTAGTAGATTCTCAGATACTTGAAAGGATGAAAGGATGAGAAGAATGGTAGCAGACGAGCTGTCAGCACAAACTGAAATCTGGAAAGCAGAGCCATGGTGGTGGTTGAGCAGACCCAGCAGGCTGGAGTAAACCAGGAGACTAGGTGTGACCGGCTCTTTACCAAAGCTCTCCCCAGCAGGCCTCCTCTGATTGGCCAGAACTAGGTCCCATGATCGCCACTCCCTAAAGTGGTGGAGACCTGGAGGGTGGTTGAGATACTGTAACAAAATCACAGAGTTATCCCCCTGGCCAGCCACATTGTTTCCAAAACACAATCAGATTTTGTTAACAAGAAGTAAAGCGGATTCAGGTTCCTTCAATGTCTGCTACATAGGTGGTATAACATTTACCTAACTCTGTACCCTGTCTTAGGAGGCTTTTGAAGGATATACTGTAGGATATACCAAGAAAGAAGGGAATCTAACATAGGAGAGAGATGAAGGACTGTGACAGCTATGCAGCAGACCTGGAGAACAGGCCGTCTGTATCGCACTGCCTGTCCGGTATGGCAGCCGTCAGGCACCTGTGATGTTGCCAGTGCAACCGAGGAATGGAATTTCTAAATTAATGTAATTTCAGTTAGAACTTGAGGCAGTGTAAATACTTACCTATTAAATATAACTATTGTTAAATAAAAATTACTAAATGTTATTAAATGTATTTTAATATATAGCAAAAATTATTAAACTTAGTTTTACATAAAACTTGTAAAATACTTTTGTTAATATACCTACTAAAAATTTAAAACATATATTTGACTGATATTTCTGTTAGACATCACTGGTATGATGATAGGAGGAGGCTGGAGAACTCCTGGGAATCCTTCATTTAGCAAATAATTCACTAGTTGCCTGTTATGTCCAAGCGCCGTTCTAGGAGCTTGAGGTCCATTAGTGGACAAAATAGATTTAAGATCTTTGCCCTTGAAGAGTACATATATATATATAATTTTTTTTAGTGAGAGACACACAATAAACCTATGATATAATAAGTAACTTGTATGTTAGAAAGTGAAAAGCACAGAGGGGAGAGAGGAAAAAGTGTTGCAGGGCGAGAGGGTCGGGTGTGTGAAGGGAGAGGCAGATTGCAATTTTACATATGATGGGGAGCCGACACTGGCAGGCTCTGAGGGAATTAGCCTGCCTGCTCCTGGGAGGGGTCCTCACACAGGGTCAGGAGTGCACCTCTGTCTTGCTGGACACCACCAGGGAGAACAGGGTGGCTGGGAAGCAGGGAGGGAGAGAATACTGGGTGATGAGGGTAGAGAGATTATTAGAGTCCAGGTTAGGAAAGGCTGTGTGGGCCACTGCTAACAGTTTCTGTTTCACTTTGAGTGAAATGGGGAAGCACTGCAGGATTTTGTTTGCAGGATTAGCGTAATCTGACTTAGTCTTCAAAAGGAACAATTTGGTGACTGTTGAGGAAATTTGCATATGGCAAGACAAGGGTAGAAGCAGAGAGAGCAGTTAGGTAATCACAGTGATCCCTGTAAGGTCTGGGAGCAGATCCTGGTAGTAGGATAAGAAATGGTCATATTATGAGTATATGTTGAAAGTAGATCGAGCAAGATCTACCAGATTTGCTGATCAATTTGGATATAGGCTGTGAGATAAAAAAAAAAAGTGTGGTCTCGGTGCCTGTGTCTCAAGCGGCTAAGGCACCACCCACATACACCAGAGCTGGTGGGTTTGAATCCAGCCCAGGCCTGCCAAACAACAATGACAACCGTCACCAAAAAATAGCAGGCATTGTGGCGGGCACCAGCTACTTGGGAGGCGGAGAGAATCGCTCAGGAGAATCTCTTGAGCTCAGGAGTTGGAGATTGCTGTGAACTGTGATGCCACAGTACTCTGCCCAGGGTGACAGCTTGAGGCTCTGTCTCAAAAAAAGAAAAGTGTGGAGCATGACTCTAAGGTTTCCTACCTGAGCTCCTGGAGGAATGGTGTTGTCACTAACTGAGATAGGGAAGACTAAGGTTAGAGGTCTGGAGGGAGAGGTCGACCAGGAGTTCACTTTTGGACATGGTGGGTTATTTGTCATTTCAGAGCAGAGAGAAACTTGGCAACTGGTTATAGGAGTCTCAAATTCAAAGGGAGTGGCATGGCTGGAAATAAATACGTGGTAGTCTTCAGCGTATAGAGGGCCTTTAAAGATGTGAGGCAGGATCAGATCACTTCAGGGAGTGAGTATGGAGAGGCAAGAGCAAAGAGTCCGGAGCATTCCAGGGATGAGGGGACCTGCAGAGGAAACTGAGTAGGCACAGCCATGAGGCGTCAGAGACGGCACAGCGACCGTCTGCATCAGGTGTTGTTCATGGGTCAAGTCAGGTGAAAACCAGGAACTGACAGTTGGATTTAGCAGTCTGGAGGTCATCAGCCTCAAGAGCACTTTCTTTAGAGCTATGAGGCAAAAAACCTAATTGGATTGTTTTGAGAGAGAAATGGAGGAGGAGAAATTTGCAACAGTAGGATAAACAGTTCATTCAAGTTTCACTATAAATGGGAGCAAGGAAATTCTGTCAGGAGAAGGGCAGTTTTTGAGCGGGGCTGGGTTTGAACCCACCACCTCCAGTATGCGGGGCCAGTGCCCTACTCCTTTGAGCCACAGGCACTGCCCTGAGAAGGGCAGTTTCGACGTGGGGAAAATAATGGCATATTTTAAGAGCATGATCTGGTAGAGACCAGAAAGTTATTAATACAGGAGAGTGGGGAATGGACTCTTAATAGCTTAAGAGGAGAGATGGGCAGGTAATCTGAGTAGGAGGCAGGCAGGGAGTACCCGGTGCAGGCCCTGCAGGTAGAGACAGTGGCTGGACCCTGTGGCTGTCTGTTTTTCATTGCTTTTATACTTTTATACTTTTCATTGAGAAGAAAGTGTTTGTTGGCTAAGAGTAAGGAGAGAAGAAGGGGATGCCGAGGGGATGCAAAGTGTGTTGTCCAGGGGATTAAGAGAATAAATTGCACTGGGGAAATGTAATATGATTCCTGGCAGCCTTAAAGGCACATTCGGGTTTTAGTTATGAATTTGAAAGGATGTGGTTATGTTTTTAGATAGCCATGGGTACTAGTGCTGCAGAGTTGATGGAAAGTTGGATTTAACCAGAGTTGTCCTTGTATCAGATAGTTTTGAGCAAGTGAGAGAGAGACAAGGTTACATATAAGGGAGTGACTTTAATGACAGAGCCGGGATCAGATCAGTTCTAAACTAGAATAAGATGACAGAGGGCATCAAAGTGGTGAAAAATGTCTCAGAGGAAACAGAAGTGAAACCAGTTGATTCATGTTTTGTTTGTAAATAGTGAAAAGAGAGGCTTTGAGTTTGGGAACAGGCAAATGAAAAGATCTGTAGGTACTATCGCCAAGGTAGGAGAAAAACTGAATGAAAGGATAGCTATAGAGTACATTGTGAGTATTTATCTGAACACAACATGTAAACACTGGTTATGAAACAGAAAATAAAACTCTATTGAGAAAATAGGATTAGGGAAAATGTTCATGTTGGGAGGAGTGGATTTAGCAGGATGATGAAGTGAATTAAACCTTCCCTTTGAAAAAAAGTCAGAAAATTCTAAACAGCAGGAAATGCACGGCTTTTAAAAAATAAATACTAGAAGAAAAGATTGGATTTAAACATGGTTTTCTCTGGAGTTGTAATGAATCTGGAGTTGTAATGAATCAGGAACAGGGAGGCTGGGCCGTGAGAATGTTGTGTTTTAACATAGGTTTTATTGAAAAGTTTTATTTTTAAATAATGTCCACGTATTTGATTAATGAGTACTAAACTAAGAAGAAAAGTACTATTTTTTATGGACAATTACTGTTAAATAGTTTGGGAAAACTTTGTAAATGAGTTAGTATTTGAGTTAAGTCTTGAAGAACAGCTAACACTGGTTTGGTTGTAGAGTAAAAAAGAGTATTTGAGCCAGGGTGTAAAACATGAGGGAGAAAAACAGAGTGGTAAAGATAGGCATTCCTGGGATAACTGAATAAACCAGTTGCTTAGAGAAGGTAGACTACAGAGGGATGTAGTCCTAGTGTGGGTTGTGGACTGGTCGGAAGTTATATACGCACTTGGAGCCAGGTAGTGGGGAGAAATGAGATTGTACTTCAGGAAGATTCATTCTGAGCACGTCCGGTGCCCTGCTCTTAGCAGGGTGGTGACGGGGGGATAGAAGCACAGGGATGGGAGTGGGGAGCGTGGGGGTGGTAGGAGCAATGAGAGGGAGCTGCACGTGTGGCCTGGTGAACAAATCTGTGAATCAGGGAGAGAAAGAGAAGTCAAGTAAGTCTTTTCTTTTTAGTCTATTTGGGAGAATTATGATATCATTTAACAATTTCATCTATAAAAGGTGACGACGAGAGAGATAGCCAGTATCTTCTTGGAGGAGGACAGATGAGGTAATCTTGACATAGATGAACAACAGGAGGTAGGCAGAGATGTTCAGCATCTGTTTGAAATCTAGAACTTGAGCTCAGCAGAGAGATGTGAGACGTGGGCAGTCAGAGGTTGGCAGATAGGGAGGCAGATGAAGTTATCTGCCCTGTATGTTAGTGTTGGAGCCACAAACGTAGAAGAGATTCCCAGGGAAGACAGCCCATAGAAACGTCAAAAGAGTGCAGCGCGCAGAGCAATGGAGGATACTCAGGTTTACAAGTAGTTGGAAAAAGAAAAATATGAAGGAAGAACAGACCTGGGCAAAAAAACCTGGGAAAGGAAATTTTCAGGGAGGGAGTGTTAGGTAACACTGTCAAACTGCTGCAGAGCAATATAGGAGAAAACATTTTAAGGTAAAAATTTTTAATTTAAAATTTTAATTCTAAAACTTTAAACCTGTTCAGTATGGAAGCTATGAACGATTTTGAGAGTCCAGTAGAGCAAAGGACGCCACACAAAGTATGTGACAGAAATAACAAGGTTTTTCCCAGTTAGAAGAAAAGACTGAAAAATGGAATGTCACGTAAAAAGGCAAGTTAGGCCCATGATTGCATTAATGTATACAGCTATGATTTAGTTTTTAAAAAGAGAGAAAAAAAAGCCAAGTTAGGCAGAGGCTTTTGGCTTTTTAGATGTGAGGAACCTGTCTGTGTTTGTGGTCATGGCAGAGTAATGCTGTTAGCAGGATGAAGGAGATGATGTGAGAAGAGGGTATTGTGGGGGCAAAAGGAGGGAGTAGCGTGTTGAAAGCTGTGAAAACAAGGTTATATAGCAGGGAAAGAAAGGGAGAGAAATGTCAAGGTACTTACACTTTTTATCTCAGAAGATAGAACGGAAAAAGTAGTCTAAATTGCTCAGAAGAGAGAAATGGAGATTATTTTCTTTATAGGAAAAAATAGAATTATGGTAGAGATTTTTGAGAGTGGGTGTTACCAGCCAAATTGCTGCATAAAGGACTACTCCTAAATTAATGTTTGAACCCATAAGAGAAATTTATTCCTCACAATTCCGTGTGTTAGCTAGATGGCTCTTCTGGACTGGGCTGGGCTTACCAGTGCAGCTGCAGTTAGCCTCGCACTGGGTAGTCTGCTCTGGATCTTGGCTGGGTCCTGTCCCATGTTGGATGTTGGGCTGGCCTAGATGGCCTCAGCAGGGCGTGGCTCTCCCCTGCATAGTTTCTTATCCTCCAGACTTGCTCTTATGCTTGTGGGATTCTGAGAGGGGGGAAGGGGGAACCCCATGAGTGTCTACCTCTTTAGAGAGGGGGGGAACCCCACGAGTGTCTACCTCTCCAAGCACAGTGTCATGCTTGCCATGTGGTGTTGCCTAAGTAGTTTTAAAGGCCAGCCCAAATTCTCCAGGCCAGGGACTCAATTTCAGAGGAAATTTGAAATAGGGAGGCATTTCTAAGTCATGTTCAGAGGGTGTAGAGAGAGAGAAAGCTGGGGACTGGGACCATGTTTGTTTCCTGTGTGCCACTGGGGAAGGCAAGACATAGGCCTGCTCCACGGCCGAGCAGTTTAGTGTGAGTCTGTTAAATCCGTGCATCCTCTGTCCTTTCCAGCACATGTAAAATGCTGATATCAAACTGTTTGCATATTGCATTTTGGTGTCTTTATTGTTAGTACATTCTTTTTTTTTCTTAACCCTCCTTTGAAGGTTGGATAATACACTAGAGGAAATTATATTTAAGCTGGTCCCTGGACTCCGAGAACGTAAGTTACTCTTGAGGTTCTTGCACACTTTTGTGTTTTATGAAATCAATATTTCTATTAAAGATTTCATGATTGTTCTTTTGGTTTTCATATTCTGTTTTTCTCTTTTAAATTAGAAGAACTTGAGCGCGAATGTGAATTTTGGAAGAAAAATAAACCTCAAGAAAATGGACAAGGTGACTTTTTATAACATCTGTATGACAGCATCTCTCAGATTGGTCAGCTTTTTGTAGCTTTGGTGAACTAGTATCTTTCTTCAAGCTCAAATTTTTCCTGCACAAAATTGATGCACCCTTTATTTGCATTATGAACCTTTTTCTCTCTATAAGATTTTGTATAAATGTGTGTAGATCTGGAGTCACTCTTGTTGAAGGTAATTGGAAATAGAGGAAATTGGACTTTGGGAAGAGAAAGGGGGGGAAGATAAAATAGAAAATTGACCAGATGATTATAGCAGTAATTTCTGGAGATCTAAGGGAAACTCTAGTAAGAAATAGCCATAGTGTGCAACTAAACATCTGGGGGTGGGGGTTTTATTTATTTTGTACATTTGTTTCAGTATGGGAGGGAATTAAGATGTGGCTGGTAACCATATATATACATACTGGGATTTTGCTGTGCTCTGAATGAAGTTTTTATACTTACAGCTCAGATGATACTAATTTACATGTCCCTGGAGATTTAGAAAATATTTCTGAGTCCCATGAAGTTTTTTCCCATCATCCCCTGCTAGGTGTTCAAATTTCTCCTCTGGTTTCTAACTGACTCAGCAATTAGTAATTTTTAAAAATAATTTTAGCAAAGTGATAATAAATATTACTGAGCAGAGGAAAGGCTATGAGTGTGTATGTTATCCATACAAAAGGGCAGCTGAAATTATAGAGAAATAATATCTTTCCCTTTTTTTAATATGAGATTTAATTCAAGATATCCTAAAAATAATGAAAAATTTTCAAGTATGTGTGTATGTCCTTATATGCTCATTTGTGAGCTTCGTCTCCCAATGTTGGTTTTCCCATAAAATCTTAGAATTATCAATTATACATCATTAAAGTGAATGAGAAAATGCCATCATTCTTTTTTCATCTGTAAAATGAAGATCATGAATGTGTTAGTTCAACTTAATTGTGCAAGGGTGTTTTCTTAGAGCAGGGAACATTTGAGAATAGTTCTGACTGGAATAAGGGTAGCAAGGGACTTTGTTTTTTTTTTTTTAAATCTATAACAATAAAATGGGCAAAGAAGCTAAGCCTGACCACACACACACACACACACACACACACACACACACACACACACAACAAAAGATTTAACTAAAGGCTTGTTTTACCCAAATGTACATTGCAGTTAGACAGTGGCACTGTGTAGTAAAAATATAGATATATACGGGTAATTAAAAGTTCTGGGTTTGACTACCTGTTGAAGAGGACAGGAGCCCTGGGGATTGTTATCAAAAGTTACTCTGTGACTTTGTATCATAGAGTGACTTGTGAAAGGCATGGCTTACTTTGCGATTTCCTTCTCCCTTTTCCTATTGTTTCTCCCTTTTTAAAGTATTAATGATAGTCAGTGTTTAGTGTGAATGGGGAATTTGGCTCTTTTCTTGGGTCTTGGGGTTGGTTCCTAGAAGGCCACTCCTGTAATGTGAGCCCGTATACATGGAGAAGGAGAACTCACTTTCCCTTTATGGTCCATCTGTAGTATTTTTACTACAGTTATTAAAGAGGAGCTGGCTTGTCATTTGTGGGCATCTTTCCTATAATATAATTCTTGGCTGGCTAATTTTTTTCAAATTTTAGCTTAGAGGTATTTCATCTGGAAATCTTCCCTGAATCTCTGCTTCACTCTCCAAATTTGACTTTATTGCCTCTTTTACTATGCCCTGAATACCCCATTTTATCTCTGCCATCCTGTTGTTGTTGTTTTTTTTCTTTTTAACTTGTATGGTCCTTAAATGGTGGTGTTGCTTAACTCAAAAAATCAACTTTGAGTTATAACTAACTTAGTTTTGTTTAAATTATACAGATGATACTTCAAAGGTTGACAAACCTAAAGTAGATGAACAAGGTGATGAAAATCAAGATGATAAAGACTATCACAGAAGTGACCCACAAATTGCTATCTGTCTAGATTGTTTACGAAATAACGGGCAATCAGGGGACAATGTAGTAAAGGTGAGTGGACAAGGACAGTTGTATCCTTAGGATGGTTTTTTAGTAAACCCTTGATAATTTGTTGATGGATTTTCTAAGGCTTCAAAATGTTTGCTTTGAGAATTTTTATTAATATAATCAAAGAGAATGCCATCTGACGGTCCTGTGCCTATAAATGGTCATGCAATGGGCTGCTCCAAGCACCTGTTTTCCCAGCTCCCTCAACTGAACTGTCCTGAACCAATGGCACCATCTAGTGGCTAACGTCTGGAATAACACCTCTATTTCTCCATCGTGTTTTATACTCAGTTGGCTGGTCCTGTGCTGTTTCTCCCTTTTTTAAAGAATAGTAACCAACTTAAACTCAAGAGAAGTTCATGTCAGGCTGTCAGCCATTTTATTTGTCATCCTATAATTTTATACTTTATTTCTCCGTTTATATTTGTAAGAACAAACTTTTCCTATCATGGCAGTGGATTTGATGGATAATATAATCAGTTTTAAAGTAAAATCGGATGTTGTAAAGAATCTCTGATCATTTCAAGTTCCTGAAGACTCTCAGTTATTTCCTGTAGAATCTCCATTTCTAATACTGTTCTTTTCTGTATCTTTTAAGTGAACCTTTCTTAAAGGATCATTGCAGAAAGTTGGAAATGTCCTACTTACTTTTTTTGGTTTTCTTTGATCTTTGAATGGTGTTACTTAATGTTTCTGCTTTTTCTGTTGAAAGAAATTTTTGTTTTCTTTATACATGCTCTTTATACTTTAGCTCTTAACTACATTTTTTTGGTCACTTTATCCTAGCACATGTTAGCCATTGAAAATATTTCTCTCTTTGTATTCTGTTTTATTCCAACGCCTGTATTAATTGTGTCTAATCTTCCTTTGCTACTGTGTAAATCTGTAGGCTGGTGGGATGAATTTTTTATTAGTACATTTGATGGCATTTTCCTATTGGGAAATTAAAAGCAGTTTTTCAGATTAGACTAAGTTTTCCCAGAGACTTGCAACAAAGACTATACATGTATGCGAGCATAGTGATACCACGCCTGTTTATCCACTCTGTGGGTATTAGATAGTGAAAGTATAGGCAGTTACACAAAAACCTTTCACTCAAGGAACTTGGTTAGGGCTTATATATACAAACAGTGGTAATACAGTAAGATGATAGATTTAGTTAAGAGAGGTTGGTTGGAAAAGGCATGGATAAAGTACAGCAGTCTTTAGAGAAATGACCCCTGTACCTGTTTATCATCCAAGGCTTCTCTATTGTTGTGGGGGTTTTTGTTTTTTGAGATAAGGTCTGTTGTCTGGTCTAGAGTACAGTGGCATCATAGCTCACTGAAACTTCAAATGCCTAGGCTCAAGCAATCCTCCTCCCTTGCTCTCCCGAGTAGCTGGGACTAAAGGCACATGCCACCATGCCTGGCTAATTTTCCTGTTTTTTTGTAAAGATGGAGTCTCTCTCTTACTGGTCTCAAACTCTTGGCCTCAAGTAATTCTCCCACCGTATCCTCCTGCTAGGGTTACAGGTGTGCACCGCTGCACACACAGGCACAGCAGCATACCTGTCCTCTAGGATTATAGGTGTGCACCACTGTGCCTGTCCTCTAGGATTACAGGTGTGTACCGCTGTGCCTGTCCTCTAGGATTACAGGTGTGTTGCTGTGCCTGTCCTCTAGGATCATAGGTGTGTACCACTGTGCCTATCCTCTAGGATTACAGGTGTGTACCGCTGTGCCTGTCCCCTAGGATTACAGGTGCACCCCTGTGCCTGTCCTCTAGGATTACAGGTGTGTTGCTGTGCCTGTCCTCTAGGATTACAGGTGCGCCACTGTGCCTGTCCTCTAGGATTACAGGTGCGCCACTGTGCCTGTCCTCTAGGATTACAGGTGTGTTGCTGTGCCTGTCCTCTAGGATTACAGGTTTGTTGCTGTGCCTGTCCTTAGGGATTACAGGTGTGTTCTGCAGTACCTATCCTTGTGTGTTTTTTTAGGTTGTTAGACAGCACCTTTATGGGTTTTTCTTGTTTGTTTTTTTGGTAAATCTTTTCATCAGGGTTTTTTGTTTTTGTTTTGTTTTGTTTTTTGAGACAGTCTCACTATGTCACCCTTGGTAGAGTGCCCTAGCATCACAGCTCACAGCAACCTCAAACTCTGGGGCTTAAGCAATTGTCTTGCCTCAGCCTCCCAAGTACTAAATAGCTGGGACTACAGGCACCTAACAACGCCTGGCTTTTTTTCTTTTTTTTCTTTTTTTTTTTTATTGGTGCAGTTGTCATTGTTTTTTAGCATGCCTGGGTCAAGTTTGAACCTGCCACCTTCAGTGCATGTGGCTGGCACCGTAACCGCTGTGCTACGGGCACGGAGCTTCAGCAGGGTTTTTATAATTATGTTTCTTTCTTTTTGCCAGTCATTGCTATAATTTCCCTTTTGAGAAAGAAATTCTTTTTCGAAGAGATTATGATCATCCTTCGGCTGTTTCATACATGAGTTAATTTCATAGTTGAAAATTATGGAGTCAAAGTCAATGGAAAGGCTGAATATCTTTATAAATAAATTCAAAGACTCAGCACCTGTAGCTCAGCGGCTAGGGCATTGCCACATACACTGCGGCTGGTGTGCTCAAACCCAACCGGACCTGCTAAACAACAATGACAACTACAACAAAAAAAATAACCAGGCACTGTGGTGGGCGCCTGTAGTCCCATCTACTTGGGAGGCTGAGGCAAGAGAATCGCTTATGCCCAAGAGTTTGAGGTGGCTGTGAGCTGTGATATCACATCACTCTACCAAGGATGACATAGTGAGACTCTGTCTTTAAATAAATAAATAAATACATACATAAACACATAAATAAATAAATAGAGACTCTGTCTTTAAATAAATAAAGACTCTGTCTTTAAATAAATACATAAATAAATCCAAAGTCTACTTCTCTGTCTTATTTCTAGTCTGAGACTATAAAATGTTTCATTGTAGAAATTCATCTGGAGAGTTCCCCTACCTTGCTGCTCTCCTTTTTGCCATTTTGCTGTTGCGACTGACCTTTTATCCATTCCTTCTTTTCTTTATGGACTTTTCTTCATCCTTGTTACCTTTATTCTTAAAACTACTTTCTTAGCTTACAATGACTTCTTCTAAGCTTTTTTCTCTTAGGCTGTTCCTGCTGTCTCCATTGGCTGTACTTGTAGTATTCCATTCTTAGGTGTTTGTCCTAATGCTTTATGTTTATTCTAGGAGATCGTTTCCATTTTTTGTGGTTTCAGTGATGCAGAGACTTTGAAATCCTCACTTCCAACCCTGACATATCTCCCAAGTTGGAGTATAACTATTTTTAAATATACCAGTTGAGAGTTTCACTAATACCTGCAATTTAACATGTCTAAAGGAAAATTCATTTTATTTTTACCCATCTTTACTCCTTACGTGCAATTTCAGTTATGACCGCCATCTTTCAGCCAGTTATACAAGCTTAATACTATAACCTTGGCGTCTTCTTTAACGTTTTACTCTTTTCTTTCAACCAGTTCTGTAAAATTTCCCCCAGTTGAGTGCTGCTCACCCTTATATCTAGCTTTCTTAAAAGTGGCTTAGTAAGAATTTTCCTTACCCTTCGTTTCTCTTTTGCTGTCCAGGGCTAGGGACATTTGTCTGAATCTGTGTAAGAGAGAAGTAGAAGACCAGGCTCAGCAGATCTCAGGGTCACAAAATAAACATGTTTGGCTTTGTGGGCCACATCTTTTCTGTTACAACTTAACATATTCCTGGTAGCACCAAAGCAATTTATCTAGACAGTAGTGAATGAACTGGCATGGTTGTGTTTTAATAAAACTTTACTTTAAAAAAAATTGGTGGCCAACCAGATTTGGCCTGAGGACATGGCTGTAGTTTGCCACCCTCTGGCCTGAAGAGTTAAGTTGTAACTCCTCACATTGGCATTTGAAGCCCTTCACTAATAAGCCCCTCTGTTAATAAGTTTGTCTCCCATTAAATTCATCAGTGGACCTTCCTCTCCAAACAAATGATTGTTGCTTTATGTATGAGTTCTTGATATACCAGGGATGCCAAAAAAAAGATAGACATATTGTAGGAGATCTTGTTGAAAGTAAAAGCAGTCATTCCCAAAAAGTGTATGAATTGCAGGTAAAATGAATGTGTGGAGCATGTCTAGGTGCGCTTGATCAGTAAGAGGGCCTTTGATTCAACTTTGAGAAGTAATGCCCAGATAACATCTCTTAAAAAGTGCAGGCAGTTTTTGGCACCCTCTGTATATGTTGGAAACCATATATTTGACAAAGGGTTTGTATCCAGAATATTAAAAAGCTTATATTGTGAATATTTAAAGACCTCTACAATTTTGAACACCCCTTCCTTTTTGGCACATCCCTCCCTCTTGTCATCATCCTATGCTTTTGTCAAGATCTAAACAGAGATTCCTTTTCTTTGTGATGCTTTTTCAATGTTGTGCGTCCCTACTCTGAAATGCTGTAGTACTTACACCTCTTACTGAATCAGGGCTTAGTTTTTTATCTGTTAACAGTTCTCCTTAGGGTGGCAGGCACTGATACTTTATCTCTTTTGATGTGTGTCTTATCCTTAAAACTAGATAGTAAACCCCTTAGTGGCAGGGTTTACCTGACTATTACCTTGTCAACCGTTTCATTCTTCTACAGTGGGATGTGATTCTCAAACGTGGTGGTGGAGTAGTTGCATGCGTATTCTCTACAATATGTGTGTATCTGTTGCTTTTGTGATACAAACTCAAAGTCAGGAGTGGGCTGTCAATAAAAATAGAGTAAGTACCTCTGAAAATTTGCCTCTCCATAAATAAAAGCAGTGGCGTAAATTTTCAGCATGAGCTTTTTCAGAGAAATTTTGCAGAAGCCTATGAAGCAAGAGTAAGATTTCTGGCATTTTAACTTCCTTAGTCCCATCCCCCACTCTCCAGATCTGCAGTAGCCTTAAAAAACAAACAGCCTGCTTTCCCACTGCAGCTGCTCTGGCACCTAAAGGGCAGAATGGAGGTGGAGCTCTTTCAAAGCCTCATTGCCATAGAATTGTTATTATTTTATCTGTCTGGCCGTTCCCTGGAACACTACGCTTACAGGGTCATCTATATGTGACCTGATTTGGAGCTTGCCTAGTGGAAAGCCCTCTCTTTTCTAAGGAAAAGGGACATTTTTCAAAAACAATTGCAGGCAAGTATTTTAACTTCATGACTGCCCGAGGTATAGATAACATTTAGAGCAAACAATAGACGAGCCAAAAAGCTTAAAAGGAAAAGCTGGGGAATGAGATGTTTGAAAGTGCTTTGAAAAGCTGTGGACAAGTTCCTATAGAGAGTGGTATATATATTCAGGAAAGGCATGGGACGGCCCCAAGCTCTCACCTTTGGCTGACCTTGAGGCTCTGCACAAGCAGGAAGAGAAGACTAAGGCAGAGTTGTTAATAACCTGTTTGAGTGTTGAGGTGGGCCCCAAGTACACACACGTAAAGAAATCTCTGTTCACTCGTTAGCTGACCTCTAGGCAGGAACTTCCATGGCCTCATATGGTAACAAATGTGGAATTTACAGAATTACCGTATATACTCGAGTATATACAGTAGTTTAGGAAAGTCATTAAACCACAAACAGTCCAATTCTGAGGAGTAGGCAGGTGTGTAGATTCACAGCAATAAGTGGTTGAAGAGCAAGAAAGCATTTCTCAAGCATGTTGCCACAGGTGTGCGTGTGCTACTGCACTTTTCCATATTTCAATTGGATCTTTCTTAGTATCAAACATTGACTTTCAAATGTCATCTACCCAGAGCTGAATTAATTCCATCTGTAATTCTTTAGGAGCTTTGGTGATACCAAGTAGGTGAGGCTGAAGAGCTAATATGAGTGTGACATCATCATGATTCTCAAAATCAATGAACCTTTGATTGTATTCCCCAATGAATAGGTCTATAACAGCTGGGGGTTGCTCACATGATTCACATATATTATCCTGCCTATCTGGAGACCTTTGCTAACTGGGGAAAATGTGCATTCATAATTTCCTTCTAAAGAAGTGTTTCAAAACAACAGCTTTTTTCTAAACGCTTGAATTTTTTGCCAAGTCTATATCACATATAGACTTACCTTGCAAAGAAATACTCAGGTCATTTTGATTTGACATTATAGCACAAAAATGCTGCAGAAACAGAAATCTTTCAATAACTTACCATGCTGATTCTGTTCTTCATACAATTTATCTGTTCTCACAGAGATAAAATTTTAGTTAACACATGTCCCAATAATAGCTAGCTAATGCATGTCCCAATAAGAGTCTCAATAATAAACCCAACAATAAGAATCCACATGGAATAGCTCATTGTTCCACTTCATTAGCACGTTACAAAACTGGGGATGCTGTATTGCATTTGCATGAATATAATTAACAATACTTCTAACTTGTTGCAAAATGTCACTTGGAGTAGTAGTTTTAGTACAGAGATTTTTGTGGATACATAATACAATGAAATGAGAACATCTGGCTCTGTCAGTACTTTTTTTAATCTGTGAGTGCACTGTCTGTACATACACTCACTACATACACTAAATTGACTTCATTTATCTCGAGATTAGAGCATCTGGATCTGTTAATGCTTTTTTAATCTGTGCAATAAATCCTTCATGTTTTCCTGTCATGGAAGATGCACTGTCTGTACATACACGCACTAAATTTAGCAAATTCAGTTCAGCTTCACAACATATATCTTGAAAGTTGTTGAAGATGTTCACATTCCATGTTGTGTTTGCAGACGTGCCCAAAGCGATAACTGTTCATAGCAAAGAAAAGGTTTTGTGATAACCTGAATGAAGTATAAAATCTGTGCTGATTCAGTACTACCAGTTGATTCATACAAAACAGTTGAATAAAACATTTTCCTTGTGAAGCATCGCACAAACTTCTGTTAAGTTCAAGCCTAATTCATGCTGCTGATCAGTTACAGTTCTTCGTGAAAGAGGCAGTTGTTTAAAACATTATCAGGGTCTTAGCATCCTACCACTTCAACAATGCATTCTTTCACCAGTTCTACATCAGTGAGTGGTTTCCCTTTTTTCCCCACACGTATAAGCTGTTTTATAAGTTGATTCAGTGGCATTATTTCCAGGTCTTAATGCTGCTTGAAAGAAATTATTTTTGCTTTTGCTTTTCATCTTTTAATTTCTGTAACACAACCTTTCAGACCTCTCCCTCTAATTAAAAATATCTGTGGTCCCAATGAGTGTTATAATGCCAATGAGCACTGAGTTTCTTTAATGCTGAGATTGCAGTATCACAAAGGAAGCAAATCATGTTGTCTTTAACAGAAACAGGATAACATTGCAATTCCCAGTTCTCATTGAAAAATCTGTTGTCTTTCTTCATTGTTCTCTTGGTCATCTTTGACATGATGGGCTGTTAAGCAGAGAGTAAAAAATATTGTTGAGCTGTGCAACTATTCACAAATTCCACTTCAAACAGAAAAAGAGTGTACCATCGTCAGAAGCTGATGACAGACTGGTGTGCTCCACCTCCATAAACCCTCACCAGCCAGCCTCTTGGGGTAACGGTACAGTTAAGCAAGGATGATACTAGAACTGAATCACGAGCCATCAATTTAGCACTTACAGCTTACTGATATTCTAATCGGGCTGCTCAGTCGGGGAGGATTGCTTTGTTATTTTATTCTTTAGTATTTTAAATATGTTCATTTTAAAAACATAAAAGACAACCAAAAATATATTAATAAAAACAAAAAGATAAAGTTTGATTCAGTCAAAAAGCCATACTTGTGGATCTAGAAGGCTACACGTGGCCTTCAGCCTGCGGGTTCCCACCCCTGGTCTAGCTCCAAGCAGATTGTCTATTTGCTGGGATTTTCCCAGTGCACCTGATAACACGTTCTTGAAAAATGTCTTATAAATATCCAATATTTACAAACATTTTTACTCACAAGTACTGAAGAGCTATGAATTAAAATATTTTCACAGTATATTTATATTCAAAATGATAGCGGAAATTGTACCTCTGGTTTCATTAAAAGCAAGGTAGAATATTTTAATTGATCTTTATTTCTTTTAGGGTTTAATGAAGAAATTCATTCGATGTTCTACACGGGTAACTGTGGGAACTATTAAAAAATTTCTGAGTTTAAAACTAAAACTTCCAAGTTCTTATGAGGTAAGTTAAACTGTATTTAACCTTGATCATTCTGATAATTTTGAAGTAAAATTTTAATGGAAGAAATGAAAATTAACTGGGAATATATTTAAATTAATTTTTATGCTTAAAATTTTATTTTATTTTATTATATATATTTTTTAGAGACAGAGTCTCACTTTGTTGCCCTCGGTAGAGTGCCATGGCATCACAGCTCACAGCAACCTCCAGCTCTTGGGCTTAGGCGATTCTCTTGCCTCAGCCTCCCGAGTAGCTGGGACTACAGGCACCTGCCACAATGCCTGGCTATTTTTTTGTTGCAGTTTGACCAGGGCCGGGTTCGAACCCACTACTCTTGGTATATGGGGCCAGCACCCTACTCACTGAGCCACAAGTGCTGCCCTTAAAATTTAATTTTAGAATATAATATTTTATTTATGTAATAAGTATTTTCTAATTCAACATATTCTGAGTAAAATATGATATTAATACATTTAGTTTTTTATAACTAGAGGAGATATTTAAGAACTTAAGCACTACCAAAATAAATGTACCAGGTAAATGGATTTAGTTTTTTTAATGCCAGCATGCTTTATCTGATCTCATTTTTTATCTGCAGTCTTTGAGATCTATTATTACCAATTCTTTATAGACTTCTTCAAAATCTAAAACACTGTCTTTTTTACCAAAAGGAATTTCATAATGTTCATATAGTTCCATTCTATGCAAAAGTGATTTTGTTTAGCAGTAGGTACAGCCAACATAATGTATTTGTATAAATCAATTTACCAGTATATACAGGAGAGGTAAATTGCCCTGATACTGATTACAGCATAGTTTACAATATGTTCACTGTTTAGAGAATGTTTATGATCCTAGGTGTATAACTATAACACAGTGAGGAAGTCAGGCTACAATTTCTAACCTGCCAAAATGGAAAACCTTGCAACTTTTATTAATTTTCCCTTCCTCCCTTTTGGTTCTGATAGCCGCATCTAAAAAACGAAAGACCGGGACTAGTTTCTGAGATAGAGACAGCAAAAGCAGCATAGATTTTCTGGCTTATCTGCATTATTAAGAATATCATAAAGAGTTATGGGAGAAATAAAATGTAACAAGATTTGAAAAAAGACATCAACACATATCAAGGCTGTATTTTGAAGAAGCATCTGTTCTTGAATTTATCTGAAAATTTCTCTCAGATGATTAGTATGTGGATTAAAAATTTTTATTATTGTTTGGACCTATTTTCAAAATTCCAGAGACATCAACTTTTGTATTAGGAAAAACTTGTGAAAGTTAAGTATCAAGAGCCACTATACTTGGTAAAAGTAAATAACAACAATTTATAGATAGAACTACAGTGGAAAATAGACATTGTTTTTGATTTGGTTTTGTACTTTATTTTCTTCTTGCAAATACCATTTATAGGTTTGTATCTAAGTCTGATTCATTGAGTTATCATTTTCTAGTTTTCAGGAAAGTGCTACAGCTAAGAACTATTACTCTTACACTGCCTTACTTCTGGCATATATTATATTTCTCTGTAGACAGAGATGGAAGGGTAAGAGACTCGACCAACTGACACCTCCTTCTCTATCCAAGGCAGAATTTTTTTTTGGTTCCCCCTTTATTTTTTCTGCCCAGAATGTAAGAGGTGTTGGTTTAATGAAATACCTGACAGCTAAAGCTTTTGTAACAGCATTGCTAAATGGGGCAAGATGTTTTAGGTGGTAAATGACAATAATAAAAGCAGTATGCCTGATTAGTAATTGCATCCTGTCTAAGTCCCTTTCCTTCTCTTCATGATTAGTAATTGTATCCTATGTAAGTCCCTTTCTTCTCTATGAATGAACTTTACAGGCAAGATAAAGAAAATGAAGTTATCTACTTTGTTCTTTTAATAGTTAATAAAATACTGTCTGAGAAACATTTTGAGGTCCATATAAGCCACTGTAAATCATTAAAAAAATCAGTAGTCTCCGATATCTAATACAATTGGCAATATGATCGTAAAGTTTAAGATTGTAGTCTGTCTAGCTAGACCCAAAATTATTTGAAACCCATTCTTTCTGGTCTCCACACTTTGAATAAAATGTTATCAGTTTATTTTTAATAGGTAAAGAACTGAAATATTCTTTTGTTTATCTACAATAAACATTTGTTTAATTATGCTTTGTCAAATTGGTGAATTATAGCCACATTCATTCAAGGTGGTAAACGGGTTCTGTAAGTATTACGCACATTACCAACCAAGCAAACCAGAGAGGTCCGATGGCCCTGGGAGATACTGGCCTGTGTATCAAGCTAGCTTCCAGTAATTACTGAAATGCCCCATAAATCACTGCATCCACATTCATTTCCCTCTTCCACTCCAAACTAATGAAAAGAAAGTAGCCCTTTCAAATCTTGGGAAGATGAAGGAATTCTTAGAGATGAATTCAGAAGGCAGAGGAGCTGTCAGTAGGGGACAGTTACAGAAGTATGTCTTTAAGCCTGCAGGGTTACAGAGACATGGACTAAGAAGGTTTACATTGCATTTATAAATTATGTGCATGAATTTGAGGTACAGGGATGTGGGAGAAGAGAAACTGCTTCATGTTACTTATGTCTGAATCATTAATACTTTATGAGGCAGTGCTTTTGATAAAAATGTTTGGTTCTGTTTAAATAGTGGATAACACATATTCTGTTATAACTATTTGAATCTTTTTGAAATTTAAAAATGTGTAAAATACTTACAAATTCAAAATTATTCACGTTAATGGAGCTATAACTATTCTTTTTAAAGTTGGATGTGCTGTGCAATGGTGAAATTATGGGGAAGGATCATACTATGGAATTCATCTACATGACAAGATGGCGACTAAGAGGCGAAAACGTAAATTGCTTTTATATTTACTTATGTGTGTAGTTATATGCCATTATGTTATGCCAATGTAACAATATTACTTAAGAACTAAAAAGACTAGCTTGGGGAGGAGAAGAACTGGTTCCTCTTCTTATTGTTTCTCCCAACACTCTGTGAAAATCGTTTCCAAGCCCAGGACCAAGGACTGTGTTCAGTGTGGTTTTGTTATAATTAAGGTGAGATTAAAACCTTTTCTGAGTATGCTTAGGGCTCTACTAACCTCAACAGATGATGGCACATTTTTTAAACTCAATAAATTATTAGAACTTTTAATATATAAAGCTGAAGTGGGGGAGACTTCACTTCTGCCCTGACTAGTCTCATTAATGGTTAAGTATTTATTTTTGGTTGTGATAGATGGCACAGATAGGGTAGAATCTTCTAGATGATCTTTTTACAGGTACCTCTTTTACATTGAAAGTATAAAATTGGACCAAATGGTAAGTGAGTTTGCAGTGTTTTCTAATGCCAGAATGACATTATTATGCCTTAGATCCCAGAAAGTGTGGGAGAAATTACTCGAAAGAAAAAGCCCAAAACACTCAAAAAGAGAATTTTTACTTTGAACTGTATCTTTGATTAGGATTAATTCTAGGTTAAGGCATACCTGAATTATAAGGTAACACGGAAATGGCTTCGTGCCCATAGCTCAGTGAATGGGGCGCCGGCCACATACACCGAAGCTGGCGGGTTTGAGCTCAGCCCAGGCCTGTTAAACAACAATGACAATTGCAACCCCCCCTCCAAAAAATAAATAAATAAATAATAGCCAGGTGTTGTGGTGGGCACCTGTAGTCCCAGCTACTTGGGAGGCTGAGGTAAGAGAATCGCTTAAGCCCAAGAGTTTGAGGTTGCTGTGAGCTGTGACATCATTGCACTCTACAGAGGGTAACACAGACTCTGTCTCAAAAAAATAAAAATAATAACATGGAAATGTCAGGGAATTTTTAGGCCCTAGGATTGTAAGGCTGATACATAAGAGTAAGGAATATAGTAGTAACACTACCAGAAATTCTCTACATTATCTGAGCATATGAATAAACATTAAGATTCTGTGGTGTTTATGATATATCATACTCTCTTCTGTATCCTGGATTTTATTACATTATCTCAAGGAAATGTAAATTAATTATAAAAAATAATATAAAACCAAAAAATTTAACCTCGCATAGGATAAGTAGTAATGAATTCAGATATAATGGGCTTGTCATGTTACAATAGCTCAAAACCATACGTTGAAAGTAAACATGTATAGAACTATTATAAAATAAATTTCATCACTTTTTGTCCTATTCAGTGGGTAGATTATTTGGCTTTTCTTCAGAAGTGTCTTGATGTGAAGCACCTAACTTTTTACATCAGAATGTGTTTTTCGTTTAAGTCCCATTTAGATGACCCCTTCTTTCTGAGGGTGGATGAGCCACTAGCAGAAAGAACTCAAGGGCAGGAGGAAACGTTTATATGCTAGAACCAAGTCACCATTAGTTGTGTGCCCTTGAATAACTCATCAGTTAAATCTGATTGTCTTTGTATTTGGTAACTTACAACTTGATTTTCTATGTCATTTTATAGGCTTTTTTTTTTTTTTTCCTTTTTTAGACAGAGCCTCACTTTGTTGCCCTCAATAGAGTGCTATGGTGTCATAGTTCACAGTAACCTCAAACTTTCTGGCTCAAGTGATCTCCTTGCCTCAGACTCCCAAGTAGCTGGTACTATAGGCACCCGCCACAATGCCTCGCTATTTTTAGAGACAGGGTCTTACTCTGCTCAGGCTGGTCTTGAACTCCTGAGTTCAAGCAATCCACTTGCCTCGGCCTCCCAAAGTGCTAAGATTACAGGCGTGAGCCACCATGCCTGGCCTCATTTTATCGTTTTTTGAACGGTTGTACATGTATCACCTTCGTTTTAATCCTTACAACCAAGATGGTCCAGATACCAGGTACAGATTACAGAAATAGTAAATTCTTCTTACCCATCACAATCAATGAGTGAATATAAATTACACAAATTGTTAATATTTAGTGAATATGATTTTAGCTTTCTTTGATAGTTCAGTGGACACTCAGTGTCTCAGTGCTTCAGATCATGACTAGGTTCACCTTATGTGAGAGAAACGTCAGTGGCCATCCACTGCGTGTTCTCTGCCTACTACCACTGTCCTTCACAAGATCCCCTCCCACAGTTGCTCACACTGCCTGTCATTTTAATACATGAAATGCACGGTGTAATGTGTATTAAAATATGAAATGCCTTCTTGTTTTCCAGAGTATTTCCTGCTATCTGACCTATGCCTCTTGTTTGTCTCCCAAGTAAAATGTAACCTGAGGACAGGGATATTTGTCTGTTCACTGCTGAATCTCCAGCACTTAGAGCAGGGCCCAGCATGTACTTGATATTTCTTTCTTATAAGGTCATAGTTAGTTAAGCAAAACACATCCTAAAAGTAATTTTCACTTATTTGAGTCTCAGTTTTGTATTTGTTTTCTATTAAACAAATTTTAAATTTTTGCTTAGGTTCCAATTAAATAATTTTAATAGATGAATTCTGCCAGTTGGAGTGACATGGACAAATGCAGCAGTAGCAGTGCAACAGTCACTCCCCGGCGGAGCCCCACTGGCCCGCTAACTGCACTTCTGCCTCTTCACACCTCTCTCCCTGACAGCAGGACGGCAGCATGTCCACGAAGCTCTTGTCCCTCTGTCGACTGGCTAAGCGGCTCTGCCACAGGCTGGGTCAGCGCGTCCCCTAAACTAATCATCGCCCCGTAGTTCTTTCACGTGCTTCTGGTGCTTTTTTATATTAAAATTTTTAAGCCACGTGGGATTGATTTTGTTTACACACACAAGGTTAAGACACATTATTTCTAAGTTTTGTTTTTTTTTAACTAGAAATATACTTTGTTGAATAATGTATACCTCACTGTTTTAAGATGTCAGCCTTTTCATTGAATATGAAAAAAACTATTATCCATGCCTGGGCACTTTGTGGACAGCCCGTTATCCAGGTTCCTGTGCGTGCATATTCACACGCATATATACGTGTGCGCGCTTCTGGACATTCTGTTTTCTTTTGGGCAGGTCTTATTCTGTGCCAGTACTACACTTTACCTAGTTTAGCTTTTATAAAAATATGACCATATAACACCCCTGTCTAAATCCTTCAGTTGTCCATTTTCTTTGGGAAAAGTTTGGATAAAGTCCAAACATAACCTTAGAAGTCAAATAGTTGGGCCTTGTAGGTTGCTTTACGATTGTATTAGTACCTGTTAAGGTGAAATCTCTTATTGCATTTTTTTAAATTGTGTTGGCTACTTTTACCCATTTCTTCTCTTGACTGGCATTAAATTAGATTTCTAGATTGATGTGGCTGAAATCGATATGTTTGCAGTTTTTAATTCTATTCTATGCTGTAGGTGTCTCCTCGTGTGTTCCCTGCTCTTCATCTCTCTGTGATAAATCTGTAGTTTTCTTCTCTTCTCATATTGGATTCCACCCTCTGCCCATAATATTTTGCCTCAGACAAGGTTATTCCATATTCCAGTCATCCCTTTTCCTTGTCATATTTCTAGGATCCTAGGAAGAATCTCAGGGAATGGATTTTGCCTCCATTTATCAAGAACAATGGGGTATCTCCCTGCACCATACGGATTCTGTGTTGCTGTTTTCTTTTATCCTAGGCAGTTCCACTTCAGCCTGAGCCTGTTTTCTATAGTCCCTGCTCTTCTTATATCCTTATCTCTGATATGGTACATTTCTGAAATATTTTTATCTTTAGGAATCAAAACAAACACCTGGTCAGACTTACGTAGCTCTTACAAATTTTTGAGTTCATGACAGTATTGCCGCCTCAAGATTCTAAACTCAAGGTTGGTGTTAATCTTTTGTTTATCGTTAAGTGGGGAAAAAATGTGCCATAACAAAAAAGCTAAATTTAACACACATACAAATCATGTGGGATCTTGGTAAAATGCAGATTCTGACTTAGTAGATCTGGAGTCGGGCCCCAAATACCGCATTTCTGTCAAACTTCCAAGAGATGCCGACGCATCTGATCTTTGGATCAGCCAATGAGTAATAGAGTTTTAGGAAATGTGACTAACATTTCCATATCTATACGTCAATGGTGTGGAATTACACATTCAAATCTCAGTTTGGAAGGGACTCAGTCACCTGGTCTGATCATCCATGTAATACTACATACATGGATTCTCTTTATACATGTTGTAATCATGCCAGTGATCATCACATTTTTTGAAACATAAATAGAATCATGTGTCTTATTCTACAACCTTTTTTTCTTGATAGTATGTCTGAAAGAGAATCAGTAAACTTGAAAATAATTTTTTTTAACATGTCGATGGTATTCCATTTGTGTGGTTGTAGCATAATTTGATTAATACACTCCTTTGGTGGACATTTAGATTTTTTTCAAACTTTTTAACACATATATACACACACACACATACATATATATTCCAGTATATACGTATCTTTTTGCACATGTTGCAAACATATCTACTGGCTAGAGTCCCAGAAGCAAATTTATAACAGATTATACATGTTTTCAGGTTTTGATAGGTAATAACAAATTCTATAATGCTTCAGTAATTGACAATCATACCAATAATACATGAGAGTGCCCACTTCCTGACATCCTTGCCAGCACTACATGTTACCAGTTTTATATCTCTTAAGGGAATACTTTTTCATGTTCATTGCCCTTTTTTCCTATTATAATGCTTTTCATATTTACTAGTAGGAACTCTATGTATTCTGAATGTAAATTTTATTATATGTTGCAGCTGTTTTTTTCCTGTTGTGTCCTGCTTCCTAGTTTTGCCTCAGATTTTTGATTCTTAAAATTTGGGCAACAATCTTTATGTTAGAAAGTTTAGTAAGAATTAATGAAATATTATTTACTAAAGTTTAGAGTACCTGACATAAATAAACCTTATATTATTACTTCCTTATGTATTAACTTTCATTCTGATAATTTTCTTAGTTCCATCCCTGAGGATTTACCATCAGTATCTGTCTTCAGCCTCAGCTCTTCATTGTGGCTTTTCAGGTTTAGTTGAGCGCCCACTCTCAGTACAGCACCCTTTTCCCAGATCATCCTGCTTAGTTTTGTCTCTTCCCGTGGCCTCTGCCAGTCCAGCACCTGAAGTCACTGCACCGAGCTTGTCTTCCTTTTCTCTATTTGCGTCATCAGGCAGTTTTAGAAAAAGCAAACATATCCACCTTGACTGATAGCAAAGAGATTAATAGAAAGAAACAGAATCTCTTAATGAAATTTCCTCTTTCCTCTTTACTCCTGTTGAATGCTATTTGAAACTTGCATCATTAGCAAAGTGTAATGTGGACCAGAGCTGGGGGACTCTGCAGGAAGAAAGGAGGTTGCAAAGGCTAGCTGTGCCAGGAGGTCCTTCGAGTGCACCCATGAGTGCTATGCCCCAGATCAGGGACTCACTGCCAGAGAGAAAATGGCCAGTCTTTTGGGGAAATAGAAAGTTTCTGAAATTGTATTCAAAAGGCAACAAACATATTTGTGTTAATCAATTGTTTACTTAAATATTTCACAGTGTGTCTTTAACAACCTGCTCTGGGATGTTAGAATCATCCTGGTTAATTTATACCTCACATTTTTAGATACTTGATTTCTTTTCCATTTTGAAGAATATGCAATGTTGAATTCATATATTCAAAACTTTGATGTATACAGTTTGTTTTATAGTTCCATTACAATTAAAATTGCATTTATATTTGATGTATTTAACATACTATTAAAATTAACATTTGGGAATGATTTTTTTAATGTGAATGGTAAAACCCATATGAGGTAGTGGGTTTATAAATGAATCTACTCAATAACTTTAACATATGTTCACTCACTAATTTACTCATAAACATTGAGTGGCTGCTGTGTGACAGTTCTGGGCCTTAGATATTAAGACTGAAAATATGAATAAAATGTAGGTTCAAGGAGCTTATGGTATAATGCTATTAAACCAGTCATGGAGGCTAAACGTCTAGTCTGCACAATATAAAGAATCTAATAAACAGCTGAAAACAGATTCTGTACAGGTTGAGCAGAGTTCCATGCCCCTCTCAGAGCACCCACCTTCTTGAGCAGTACTATTTCCAGGGGTAGTTGAAAGGGGATCTGAGAACTCGATCCCAGGAAGGGATGGGAAAAAGAGAGCACACCTTCATGTACTCAAGAAGTGAGGGTTTTCCCAGGAATTAGTATCTGGTAAGGCTATGGAAAGGGAGGGTAGGTCACTACTTTGGTGTTTTCTGATTATTAAACAGAACTCATATCTAGATACTAAAATTACTTCAAGCTAAATTTAACCAGTCACTAAGTTTTTTAAATTTTTTTTTTCCCCAAAAACAACTACCATATTCTTGGAAAGTGTTCATTTAAAATTAACATGTTGACTCTTATGTTTGACATTAAAATATTTTAAATCAGTTTTAAATATGTATCCAGTTGTGGATGCCTCTTATCTGATGAGTTCATCTCCTCCGCAGTTTCGGTGTCTGAACTGCTCAGCTTCGCAAGTCTGCTCTCAGGATGGCCCTTTGTATCAGGTAAGAGGCACTCACGACTGTACATATGACCACCACAATGCCACGACAGTGATCACTTTCATCCCAAACACAAGTGTCTAAGACATTTGACTTGGTAACACTAATAGTTATTTGAGCTACAGAAACATCTTTTCAACGTACATCTCCCAAAGTTTCCCATTATTTTAGTTTTTCTGACTTATCTAATTTCATTGAACTTAAAATGAAATGGTAAATATTAACGCCATTATTTATGAGTTAGGAATTTTTTGTTGTTGTTGTTCCTGAGATAGTCTCATTATGCCTCCCATGGTAGAGTGCTGTGGCATCACAGCTCACAGCAACCTCTAACTCTTGGGCTCAAGTGATTCTCTTGCCTCAGTCTCACAAGTAGCTGGAACTACAGGCGCCCACACAATGCCCAGCTTTTTTTTTTTTTTTTTTTTTTTTTTTTGGAGTTTTTTATTTGGCCTGGGGTGGGTTTGAAGCCACCACCCTTGGTGTATGTTGCTGGCACGGTAAACCACTGTGCCATAGGTGCCGAACCCCTTGACTTTTTTTTTTTTTTTGAGACAGAGTCTCACTGTGTCACCCTCAGTAGAATACTGTGATGTCACAGCTCACAGCAACCTCCAACTCTTGGGCTTAAGCAATTCTCTTGCCTCAGTCTCCCAAGTAGCTGGGACTACAGTCCCCCCCCACCCCACCCCCAAAGCCCTGCTATTTTTTGTTGCAGTTGCCACTGCTGTTTTAGCTGGCTGGGGCTGAGTTTGAACCTGCCACCCTCCGTATATGGGGCCAGTGCCATACCCTCTGAGCCACCCTGAGTTAGGAATTTTTAGTAATTGCTAGCTTCAGCCCTTAAGAAATTTTTTCCCCATGTGGGATTGGGATGTTCCGTCTTTGTGTAAGTGCAATTTTTTTTTAATGATTCATTCATCCACAAGTAAAATCTAAAATGCCAAATTAAGTGAATCTGAATAACAGCAGCAGATGATTCTGAGTTTGGTCACCAGACCCTGCCTTAAGTAATTTACTTGGGTTCCTCTTAATAATGAAATGATAGTGAGCTAATTTAATAATGTGCTGAGACATGTATCAAACATGTATCTAAGAAAAGTTTAACTAATAAAAATACATTTTAAAAATTTGAGAAATAGACTACAGACTAAGGTATAGTTAGGGTTATTGTCAGGTACAGAGATGACTGATGATCAGCTTTAATCCTGTGGATTAATCATAGCATTTCTTTCTTTTATCTCAGTAATTAAGGAAGTCTTCATCCTTACTTCCTTAGAGGCAAGAAAGGAGAATTGTAATTATGTAACAAACTTAACAAGCAGACTTATCTCCAGTATTACTATTTTGGGCTGGACCAAATGAATCACCTCAAATCAGTAGCTGAAAATGGTTACCCAACAATTTATTTAGAGTTTCCTTCAGTCTTTTTGTCAGTGCTATGATGTGGGAATCCCATGCCCTCATTAAAATGTGTGCCTTTTTGGTACACAATTTATAAGTCATAGATTTTCAGCAATGGGAAAAAAAGTCCATTTATAAAGACCAAAATTGTAGGAAGGGAAATCTCAGTCTTTTGTTTACATTATGCAGATAAGGGTGAGAGGTGAATAAATAATTTAACCAACCCGGTAAGATTTGTATATATATGAAGTGTGTGACTATTTCAGCTGCTTCAGCCTCAGAGCTGATTTTGGAAAGATGAATCGTAATGACTCCTGCCTGGGGCAGCAGTAACCCATACGTACATGGCTGTCTGCCCTTGCTCTTGGTTATTGATGTCTCTGTATTTCCTTAGAAATGACAGTGTCCTTAAATCATGACCCAGAGTGGTAGAGAACAATTGGAATAAGATCAGATTTCCAAATCCACATAACTTTCATTTTCTTTCTTCAGGACTTCATTAATGGATGGAACTTAGAGTTAATAGGACGCCACCTTAACTTCTTATTTATTTATTTATTTATTTGCCACCTTAACTTCCTCAAAGGATACCTAAAGGGTTTTCTGGTTACATTCTCTCAAATTTTCATGGAATGGATCATTCCCATGCTTTACATACTGTTTCAGATTATTGAAAAAGATGGAATTCATTTCACAAAGGTACCATAAACATGATAGCTGACAGAAAACTCAAAATAAGACAACTAATACCATCTCTTATTTTGAATGTAAATACAAAAATGATACATAATGTAGTACAAGAAGCAAAAAACAAAACCTAATCGTACTTTTATCAGAAATGCAAAAATGGCTTAATAGTAGGGGGGATACATATTTTAAAAATATGTATTATAAACATTTTATATATATACAATGTGAAAAATCATGAGTAGATGCTGAAAAGGTGTTTGACAAAATTCAATGTTAAATCCTATCAGCTTATTCTGGAATTTTTTGAACAACAACAACAAGAAGGAAATTACACAATGTCCTTTGCCTTTACCTAGATTCCCGATTAACATTTTGCTATATTTTCTGCCTCCTCCTCCCCTCCCTTCCTCCTCCCGTCTTCTTACCTGATGAGTCACTCCTCCTCTCTCTCTTCCTACCTATACCCTGTGTGTGTGTGTGTGTAATTGTTAGAACCATTTGAACACAAATTGCAGGTATCAGCACAGTTGGCTGCTAAAAATACTTCAGGATATATTTTCTAATAACAAAAACTTCTCATATATATCCAAAATTCTACTTTGTACATAAGAAATTTAAATAGTTTATAAAATATCATAGAGATCTAGGTTCTCGCACAATTAAATTAAGTCAAATGTAATTCCAAACACACTTTTACCAGATTCTGGTGTAATGTGGCCAGTCATTGGAATCAGTCATTCTAAAGTTCATCAGGAACTATAAACAGGTGCTTCTGCTCATCACATTTTTAAAAAGATTAATGACAAGGAATGTACACTGCCACATGCTAAAGTGTATTTTAAAGCTGAAGTAATTAAAATAGGATACTGTGTTAAACATAGGCTATAAATTAAAAGTACAGCTTAGGAACAAGCTAATATATATGAGTCTATAAGAAGAGTATTTCAAAACAATGGAGAAAAAAAGATTCATTTAACAAATGTCTACTGAGCATTTAGTATGTATTGGGCACTCTTCTAGCCCTTGGGGATATGGAAATAAAAATGAACAGAAATCTTCTCTCTTGTGGAACTTACATTTGAATGGCATTAGCAGCAAAAAATAAACAAGTAAGATTCTATAGTGTAAATAAATAGAATATTTTTGATACAACAGTCAAAGGAAGGCCTCTTTGAGGTGATGATAGTCACTTAAAAGAAAGAGAAGTTTTTTTTGTTTTTTTTTTGGTTTGTTTGTTTTTTTGCAGTTCAGCTAGGGCCAGGTTTGAACCTGCCCACCCTCGGTATATGGGGCCAGCGCTCTACCCACTGAGCCACAGAGGCGCCACCTGAAAGAGAAGTTATTTTGTGAATTCCTGGGATAGAGCACTGAAGGACAGGGGAGCACACTGCAAAGGCCCTGAAAAGTGAGGGTGTCGCTAGAAGGAGGCCAGTGGGGCTGGAGCTGGGACGTTACAGGAGCAGGCAGCTGGTCACAGTGCACTCAGACATGGGATGTCCGGTGAGGTGTGGCTCTAGGAGGGCTTGGTTTAGTTAATTGTACTGAGATGATTGGGGAGGGGGTTTTCAGTCTATACCTCACATACACGTCAATGCATGTTTCTGCTGGCTTAAGGCAATAAATGTTTTAAATATCGTAAAAGATCAAGAAGAAAATAGTAATTCAATAACTGATCTCAGAGTAGGGTTGGCTTTTCATATTGTACCTAAAATGATCAAGTTGACTATTCATATTGAAAAGCACATGGCAAAAATATCATAGCTAAGGAAATATTCACAATACACAATAGAGAAAAGTTTAATGTCCTGAATACATAAAGGATTCATACAAATCTGTTAAAGAAAAGCCCAGCTTTCAATAGAGAAATGAACAGGGAAAATACAAAAGAAGGAAACACAATTGCCTAATAAGCATATAAAGATGAGTAACTTTTTTAAAGTGAAGAAATGAAAAAATCCCTACCATTTTGTGCTTCTTATAATAAGTTGCCAAATTAAGAGGTAAAAGGATGGTTCTCATTATTGATCAGAGTATGGAAGAATGGGCACTCAAATTTCTTTTGGAAATGTAAAATAGAATGATTTTCTTGAAAAATACCAGTATACTAGTATTTATCAAAAATCCTTTTCAAAGGTGTATGCTGGGCCGGGTGTAGTGGCTCACATCTGTAATCCTATAGTACTCTGGGAAGCCAAGGGGGTGGATTGCCTGAGTTCACAGGTTCGAGACCAGACTAAGCAAGAGTGAGACTCCGTCTCTAAAAATAGCCGGGCATTGTGGCAGGCATTTATAGTCCCAGCTACTCGGGAGGCTGAGGCAAGAGAATCGCTTGAGCCCAGGAGTTTGAGATTGCTGTGAGTTACGATGCCAGGGCACTGTACCAAGGGCAAGAAAAAAAAAATGTATGCTGTTTTGAACCAGCAGTTTCACTTCTAGAAATCAGTCCTGGAGGGGAAACAGGTTATTGGATCAGCATTAATGTATAATTGAAAAAAAAGAAAAAGAAGGAAAACTCAAATGTGTGTCAAAAGGAGAGTATTGATATCTTATGGTTTATTTCTATAATAGCATAATATACCTCTATTAAAAATTACTTGGTGGCATATTCCTGTAGTTTTAGCTAGTCAGGAGGCTGAGGTGGCAGGATTATTTGAGCCCAGAGTTTAAGACCAGCTTAGACAGCATAGCAAAACCCTGTCTCTAAAATGAAAAAAAAAAAAAAAAAAAAAGGCAATTAAATAAATAAAAAATTTTCAGAACTGTTCATCTGTGCTCCAAGTTAAAATCTGCCCATGAAACTACTTATCACATAGGACTACATAAATGATTTAGAAATACGTTTCTAAATGAACAAAATTTTTAAATGACACAAACAGTAGTGTGTGTGATTTAAGTTTTGAAAAAAACAATGTAGATAATATAACTAGAAAAGCATAGACAAATTATTATAGCAGTTAACTTTAGATAGTAGGATTTAAATAATTTTTCTTTTTTTCTTGGTGTTTTTCTGCACCTTCCAAATCTATAGTAAAAAGTTACTTTTATGATTAAAAAAAATTAAGGGAAAAATTACATCAAGCAAAAGCCGTTTCACCATTTTCTAAAATTATCACATTTGAATTATACGCTTTCATAGTGTCTATTGTTTATTTTTATGATATAACGAGACTTGAGGACTAGAAACACTGAACTGTTAGTCTGTTCACTAAGAGGTGAAGGGCGACCATATTTCATTACAGTGAGCGCAGTGCCATTTTACTTCAGAAAGGAAATCAGAACACAGTACAACTTATAAAATATATCTTTACAAATAGTGTTGTGGCACATTTCAATAAAATCATTAAACTTCATACTTTCTTGTAGAGCAAACACAAAGGGAAAACTTTAAACTACTTTTAGCCATTGTCAGTCAGGCTGTTTCACTCTGCACCTTCAACCCTAGTAGAACTGATGGCTGGACACATCTGCATATGACTCACGTATTCTAAATGAGTGACTTAATTATTTGCAGAAAGCGTGCACGTTCAACAGAATCAGGAATCAAAAGCAAATCTAGAAGTTTATTACAAAGGCAAGCTACAGGTAGAGTGAAGTGAGGTAGAATGGAGATCAGTGAAGACATCCAGGATGTCTGTGTTAGTGATCTCGGAATCTGGCTGGGCTTCAGAAACATCCAGAGAGTGTAGTAAAATACAGATAATCTGATTTAGAGGGGACTGAATAAAGTTTAAAATAAAAACAAAAACAAAAATAGAATCAAGGTTTTCGACCACAGAAAACCTGAGAGATTCTGAGACGCTTCCTCAGGCCTCAGACAGCTGGAGGTGGCATCTGCTGTCCTGCCTCAGCTGGGAGGACGGGGCCCTGGACTGGTGCCCCTGCCCCTGCCCCTGGTTCCATCCTGAGCTGAGTGGTAGAGCAGACTCTGACGTTGAGTCTCCTCAGTTTGTAGCATAGTTGTGATAAGCACTGAAATGGTCATTTTCAGGGCTGTGGAATCTTATTCTGCAATTTTTCATTTGTATGAAAGAATTTAAAATTTTCTTCACTGCATTTTTATATCCACCTACACTAAGATGGAGAAACATTAGTCAGTGGCCATCCCAGTGCTTTCTTGATTTCATAGAAGCAGCTCCTCAAATTTTGTTTTAAAAGGGATAATGCACAGCTTTAAGAAAAGGAAAACCAGTTGTTCTCCAGACTCTTTCTGACTTTGTGATGCTCTGGCTCTGTCTAATATGGTGAAAACAGATCCACAGGCGGCTTGGTTTTATGTCTTTGTCCAAAAGAAGCAGTTTCCTTTCTAATACTGTATGGTGGCCTGAGTGTGACACCTTTTCTACATAGAGCAACATGAACATGTGAACTGTATTCCACTATGCTATGTAATAGTCGAGTACAAATATTTAATGTGTCAACTGACTATTAAAACGAGGCAGTGCCCTCAAGTTTTCATGTAATAACTACTTGTTTTTCAATATTTGTAAAGAACTATTAAAATAAATTTTGAATATTAAAAAGAAAAAAGAAACAGCATCAAACTTGTAAGAAACGTGATTTATGAACACTACTCCAGTCTCATGAATCCCCAGCGGGGGTCTTCTGTTGAATGTGTGACTTGGTGAGCCCCTGCTCATAGAAGCACTGGTTCAGTCCAGCCTGTGGCCTGTCTTGTTCAGCGTCACAGGGCTACCAGTTGAGTGCCTGGAAGCAGGGCATGTAACTTTCAGTTCCCCACAGGGAACTGCCTGGCCCTGAGTGTCGCATAGCCACTGGTCACATACAAGACTGGTGTGATGTCGATAGGCCTTTGAACTTCTTTTGCAGGTTACTGAAAATTTGACTGATTCTATAAAAATAATGGCAATTGAAAGAAATAGTTTTAATGATAATGTAAATTTTAACTGTTAAAATTATCCTGGTATTATTATGTAAACATTCCTATTCATTGCCTGTCTTTATTTTATAGTCATACCCTATGGTATTGCAGTATCGACCAAGAATTGATTTCGGTTAGACCAAGGGGCCCAAATCTCAGAGATGAATCCTGCACTGTTTACTCGCCAACAGATTGCACAGTTAACGGTGTGTGGACTAGAGGGACACGACCAGACTTTCAGCATGCAAATAAGGCCATTGTCTATCTCTAAATTGTCAAATTACATTCATGTTGTTTCTATTAAGAGCAAACCAAGTGCCATTCTGCTACTGAACCGTCTGCATAGGATATTTGTGCTGTCTCACAGTGTGTAAGTCCTGGCTGAGATCGGTGTGCAGCCGTGATTCAGCCTTCTGAATATTTTGCTTGCCTGTTCCAAGATTGTTCTAATGTTTAATTACACTAGTTAAAATGGCTCAATCTTTGTGGTGTTGCAGTTTTCACATACTTAGTATTTTATTAATTCTTGTTTAAATAGAGTACTGTACAAGAAACTAATAATTATATCTTGGAATTATTTTGTATGGAAATATATTTAGAAAGGTGGTTTTGGAACCACTGTCCTGTTCCTGATAAGCTTTTTGTGTTAAAAAAAAAAAAAAAAAAAAAATAGTTCTTTCTTGAGTGTGCAGGTCTGTTTGCAAAGAATTTCGATTATTCTTTAACATTAGAGCACATCACAGTTGTAGACATTCTGAGCATCTGTCTGTGTGTAGTCTACTAATTGCACAAGGAAGGCGTGTTAGCCCTCCAGATTGAAAATGTATGTGACTTTTTTGGAGAACTGAAGTTAGATTCACAACCATTCGAAATGTTGGCAGCTGATCACCTTTACTTCTAATGAAATTAATGTGTAAGTAAGGTCAGTCTTCTTTCATAATGCCTTATGACAAGTGGGTGCTGCTTCATGAACCGTCGTTGTGTCGCCCACTTCACGTCTGTATCATTCTTTACATTGCTGTTCTCATTTAATGAGCATTGTTTCTCTTTTTAAGTTGGCCTTAGTATATGTTATTGTGGCATGCAGAGGGTTATAATTTTAAATATTAGGAATTTTAGAGCACATAACATTAGCTATTTTATGGATTTCAAAAATCTCAAAACAGTTATAGATTACAACTATTAGTTACCTTTTACATTTCCAAACTGTAGGCATAAAGTAGAATAAAGGCAGTGTAGAAGATAAATAACGTGAACCAAAATTAATGGTTTAAGGGTATTTCATTTTAGATCCTCTAGTAATCAGGAGGAAATAGGATTATCATTTTATATGTGAGTTCATTAGAGTCAGATCTATGATACTGTCTTGTGTTTTGCATTTTAAGTCTTCCATTCATTTTGGAGTTAGTGTGCAAGTCAAAAGAAAGTCTTGTCACCATAAATTATATTAAAAACTTGGTTTTAAATCTTTTAAAATTTAAAGTTGTTTTCAAAAAATTCTTTAGAAATTATTCTATTAATTGCTTTGAAACAAACAAGTTAACCTCTTAAACTAAGGAAAAATATGTTTTAGAAATCTAACATGAGCACAACCTGTGTGTCACACACATAGTTTTTATATTGTATATGTGGTAAACATGATACATTTTCTTATAAAATGTATCACAAATTAATGCCTTCTGAATTTCAAAATGCTTCTCAGAAATAAAACATTGTACAACTCTAAGAATCATACAAAATACAGCTAAATCTTGATAACATTTCACATTATAAAGCAAAGACTTCATAATTATCTTTTCGTTACATCTTTTTTTCAAGTCAAAATATCTATTAAGTTTTTCAGTTGTTCTGAATTTTGTGAAAAGGTTATGGCAATACTTTAACTTCATTTTGTTAGGTTGTGTTTGTTCTTGGGAGGGCTCACAAGCAGAATTTAAAGGCAGATTTTCATTATCTCTATATAAAAGGTTGAAAAAGACCGTTACACTCAACCAGAAAACTAAATTTGGATCTAGCTATAGCTATGCTGCAAAATCCAATTTCCAGACATGCTTGAGAACTTTTAAATATCCTAAGTTTGTCACATACCCATCAGTGATACAGCGTTTTGCACATGGAAGTTAATATTAAATAACTCAATCAATTTAGAGCACAAATTTTTAAAACCACAAATGAGACTTGGATGTTTGGTTCTCTGGCCAAAACTTATGGCCATAACTAAATTTTATCTACAAAATCTTTTTTAATTTGGCTCATTGACTGATCATATGTGTTAATAATTTGACTATTTTCCCAGGAAATATATAGGAAGCAATTATGGAACTGAGACTAGTTTTATATAAAATTCCTTTATCTGCTATTAATGTATTAACATTTTTATTGAAACTCAATGAAATATGTGCCAAAACATGTGAAAACCTCACATAAAGAAAGGCATAAATTGTCATTTGGGGAAAGGTACACGTTTTTTGATGGACTAGAGTAAATAGGTATTCTTACTACTAGAACCACAGACTTCTTCAACCAACTTCTTTTGGTATGTTTCAACCATGACTTTCTGAGTATGGGGCTACTTTCACATCTAGTTATGCACTATATCCCCAGCTAAGTCAGGTTGTAGGATTTGCTGGAAACCAGGTACAGAAACTTTTGTGGTTAGCATTGTAAGTTTAGGGTGCTTATAAAAGACTGTTTAAATAACCTATAGGAATAATCATCTGAATCCATAAAAGCAGAGGAAAAAAACTAAATGTTTTTCTTCAATCTGTTGTTTCTTAAGCAATAAACTGAAAGAAATTTACTTCCATAAAAGGTTTTATTATCTGTTTTATCTAGCTTAGAAATCATAGATACAAAAGGGTCCAGGAACCTTGGATATAAAGAATGTGTGTGGTTTATAAACATTAATGGAAGTAACCACATCAGTTAATAGAGAAATCAAAATGTACCCTTGTTAATCTCTAGATTAACAAGATACTTCTAAATATGAAAGATAAACTAAAAGGCTCATTGATGAGGTAATAGTCTAGGGTGTGGGTAACTTGGGTAATGTCTCTTAGCTACTGTCAGACAAGTACATTATTTCTTTATTCATTGATACTTCTTTATTCAATCTGTCCCATACTAGTGTGCCACATTTTATAAATGTAATGACTTTGCTCAACTATATTATACATGCAAATGTAATTCAAATTTAAACTGATTCTTTAGGAAAAAAAATGTTATATATTATGAACTGTTTAGCTTTATTGAAATATTTAAGAGAAAGTGCCTCATTGCTAAAGTGCATTTCTGTTTTAGATTTACTACATAAAGTTTGAGTTATCTGTACCTGTCTCTTATGAATAGTTTCATATCTAAATAGGCTCTTGTAAATTAGAATAATCCTTTTTTTAAGATTTTCATAAGAATATAGATATCACCAAAGACATTTTACTTAATAACCATGTTGGAGAGACAGTTTTAATAGTTTGAAGGTTAGAAATTTTAGGATTGCAGTTTAAGTTTATGTAGTTAGGCAATAACCTTGATTAATTTCTGAAATATCGCCAAAGAAAGGCTTTAAACTGAATTTTCTTGGTGAGATCAGTCAAATGCAGATTTTTCTTGCAATAATCAGAGCACACTTTCTTTCAAATACATTCATTGTTTTCCAGCACCATCTGACAGATTTTAGGAAATTCTCAAAGGTGAGGAAGAGGTAAACATAACAAATAGCCTCCCTATGGAGGAAAGTGAGAGAAATACTAACGTTGAAAAGAAAATTGAGATTTTTAAATTTTAATTTGAGAAGCTTTTTATTTCATGGAGACAGTATAAACTAAAATGAAGCTTATTTGGCTCCTGGGTTCTTTGTAACATGAGCAATTTTATTAAAGACAGACTTTGGTAAATGTGCTGTTGTGCTTACTTGTGTAGAAAAGAGTACATGCTATTGGATTGTAGAAGGAAGTGCTTTTTATATTTCAGAAACAAAATTTTCATAAGGGCCTGCGGTTCCCCATGTCCCCTTACAAAGTAGCTATCATCTCAGCAGTTAGTTTATTGTTACTGGAATTTAGCCCTACAGCCACATCTGGTAAAATGAGGTCATAGAACAAACTTGCTCATCAAGGGGAAGTTTAGTTCCCTCCCTGCTTCTTCTTGGGAATGCGTACTGGGGGCCAGCTTAGGGGTAAAGCTCATATTTAAAGTCTTTCTGACAGGTCACTAGACAAATCTCCTGGGGTGGAATAAAACTGGTACACACCCAGAGTGTTTAGATGCTCTGTCTGGTTTGTCATCAGACTTCCAGCAAGCTAAGCTGTATACCAGTAAGATGTTGGTTGGTTATAGAAACTTCAAAAATGAGTTTGCCATAACTTTAATTTTCTTGATTAGAAACAAACAAATTTTGAAATGTTATTATTTTAAGATATATAGTACCGTAGTTTGGGGAACAATAAGGAACATGTCTGCTAAATCTGATTTATGAAAAATTAAAAAAAAATACAGTAGAGACTCAAACCCCTTCAAGGCACAAAATAAACTATTCCTGGTTTTACTTGATAAACCTAGGTCAGTAATATTTTGATGAAAAACATCAGATTGAAGTTTTCTTAAAGTGGATTTAAATATACAGTATAGGGTTTCATAGTTTGTTTGGGTTTTTTTGCACTGATGTTTTCCCAGTAATTTCAAAGTGATTCTCTATGTTTAATACATTTATCACTGACGCTTTTACTTGCTTTCATATTTTCAAATAGAATTAAGATGCTTGAGCACTTCCTCTTCAGAAAGTTTTAAAATTAAGAATTTATTTTAGATGCTCATTCAAATGTGTCTGTATACTTGTTATGCCCCTTTTTCTATGAAGGGGCGTAATCATTGATATTTCAGAAATGCTTTTTAATTTTAATTATTTTTAATCTAGAATCAAGTGAAACAGATACATGTCGAATACTGGGTCTAGTTTTCTTCCATCTTATAGAGCTTCATGCAATAAGAAGGCAGTCTAGTACAAGTAAAGATTAAATGTTTCTGGGTAATGTGGAGATACAAACAGACTAATTATCCATACAGTCCACTGGAGCACGAGTTCTACACATTAAAAATGTAATGGGATCAGCCTAACATTGTTTGGGGTCAGTTTTCTTTCGCTGTAATTTTTAGAATGGGGTTGGGGGCCTAAGTGTCCTTATGAAGTTGTCCACAACAAGAGCTGGTGGGGGGAGTACAGTGTTCTGCTGCTTTCCTGCATCTGAGCAACAACAGAGATCATCGGTCTTATAGAGTAGCCCTCACAACAAATAAAGTTATCATAGAATATATTGTAAAGTTATGTTGCTAATTTTCCTTTGAAATATAAAATATTTTAAGCTTTTTGTCAAAAGTGGTAACATCTTAATACAAATAAAAACCTTTTTGTGGTTGTAAGATTTAGCTTATAAATCATTCAAATTGAAGTGAAAGAATTACCGGGTCATTGTTAATGACTCAGTCTATTAAGAATATATGTATTTTTGTAAAGGAAAAGCACTTGTAGATATTTAATCAGTACAAGATATGTCTTTTGCAGAAATAAAATGCTGCTTAGAGATTCTCTTTAAATATTTTTTATTTTTGTGCTGAAATGTATTTTCTGTTGATCTATGGAATGTTCTGTACAAAGCTGTATGATTGTACTGTTGGGCTAGATACTTTTTTGTTTTTTAAATCTGGACTTAGCCAAGTATATTTGACCATGTTAAAAAATATAGTATCTTTGTTATTAAAAATTTGATTGCATAATTTATTGTTGTTTGTCATCTTTATCAATAGCTGTAGATTGCAACCTTCGTTAAAAATGTCTCCTTAAAGTACTTATTCCTGTAGCTAATTGTCTTGGAATTTGAGTTTTGAGATCATTAAACATTTTCTAAAGATTCTTTATCTATTTAGTCTTGAGATGGTATGTTGCCCCTTAAAACAGTCACATACCAGTGTGTGTGTGTGTGGGGGGGGGGGGTCAGCAATGGTTTGTTTTCCCTGACCTCCCCATTGGTTTCCAACTGTTTAAATAATATTTAAGGTGTATATGCACACATACACTCTGCAAGAATTGTTTCATTAATCAAATTCAGCAAATCTTTTTGAAAATAATTCAGAACCAAAGGCCCAAGTAAATTGAAAGTAATGTCTTCTCTGTATCCGTGTCTCAGGAATTCTAGTTAGGCTAAAGTGAGACATTGGAGTCAGGACGGTTGTGATGGTTTCTGTCCCTGTCCAGTTGTTATTTTGATGCCTAAAGTTTTATCTACATCAGTGAAACCATGGGGGTAACTAGAAACCCCAGTCCTTCAGTGAGACGTGGAAAGTAGCTTTCCTCTGAGTAGAATTTGGCGTCCTTTTGTATTTCAGTCCCACCCTCTTCCAGGCTACTACAGAAGGGAAGTGATCAAAAACGTAGCATATACTACTTTAATCTACATGTCATTGGCCAAAATGTGGCCTCACCCAACTGCAAGCCAGCCGGAAGACCTAGTGAAGCCATGTCCCAGCAAGGAAGAGGAAGTAGTTTTATGACCTGATTAATCTGCTGCACCTCCCTTTGAGAGAAGAGGTCATGGTTTCCCCAGGTCTTAGTGTTTTGTCAACGTAGCCACAGCTCTGGTCTTTTCACTTGTTTGGAAGGATACTGAGCAGCGGTTCCCAACCTGTGGGTCACGACCCACAGGAACTGTATAAAGGGCCGTGGCATTAGGAAGGTTGAGAATCACTTGATACAGAGAGATCTTACACTCAGGCTAGGCCTGAGAGGCCCAGGAATCGGCCTTACTTTGTATGTGGCTGGGGAATTTGCGAGTAGTAGTTTGCTGCAAATCATGTAGAGCCCTGTTTGACACTCCAACCCTTGCCTTAGAATTTGGGGTTCCAGGATACCCATCCTAACAATCAAATGGAGAATCATGCCCAAGAAAGATAAATACACAACAATCACTGTCCCTCCTCATCTGAGTCCACCACCCAATAAAGACCCATATACCAAGACAGCAGGAGTAGCAGTGGAAAATGTCGAATATCATAAGATGCCTGGTGAGGAGATGAGAGTAATTGTTCAAATCCATCTCTCTCAGAATTTGGGGGCTAAGATTTTTAAAAGGTGGTTTGGCAAACAAAGGGCTAGGGAACGCGATCTGCTGATTGTCTAGAATTAAACTCACAGCACTGAGCAGAATGGTCTTGGAAAACAGGAATCCCCACGTGGGACATTGTCGTGGGATTTGGCAGAACTTGTTAGATGGATTCCCACCCATGTCCCCCCCCAAATGCAAAGTCTGGAAGATATCTCAAAGACCAGACTTAGGTTTTACAATAGTGATGTGATCTATAAAAGTGGTTGGGGAAGTCACAAATCTTGCTCCTGTCAAAGACACCCCCACATAAGCAGTTATAGCAGGAGGGAGGTTAGTGAACAAAGCGTCTTAACTTTCCGCTATCTCTATACCTCTACAGAAATCGTATTTTTATCACTCCTCTTGCCATATGGCCTTACATTATCTTAACGTAGGCAGTTTCACCACTACCAGTTAGAACCAACCAAGCCCTGTTTCTCCTTAAACAGCCCTGCTCCTATGGAGAGAAGATACCTGGAAAAAGCAAGGTCTAAGAGGACAGAGGTCTCCCCAGAGGGCCGCCAGGACATAGCTGCGAGGTCCTCCCTATGGTGACTCAGTTCTTAGGAATTTGTAGAAAATTAACTTCCTGGGATCTGGAAAGTAATGCTTGCTTCTGCTACTGTAAAAGCCCATGATTTTATAAAAGCTGGAGCCCACTTCTCCGGCTTGATTCAAACGGAACAATAAAAAAGGTACCCGTGGGCTGGAACTTTTTGACTGGAGATAAAAAGGAGATGAGCCAGTTGTGGAGCCCGGCCGTTTCGGGACTCTGGGTTGCCATCACTCCACTAGCTGGAGTAAAGCCCTTCCTCTTTTAAACATGGTGTTTGGGTGCTCTTTCTCTCCATTGGGCCTGTCTTCCTGCAACACTACAAACCATGCTCCTCGGGAATTCTCTGTTCTTCCTCATAAAACAGCGCTCCTGCTAGGAGGCCCTGTTCTCCGAAGAGCCTCTGGTCCTCCTTGGAAGGCCTGTTTCTCCTAAAAGGCCTGTTGCTAGTTACATGCCCTTGCTCATCCTCACGGAACAAGCCTGCTCTTCCTAGGAAGCCCTGCAGCGCCTTCAAAGCCCCACTGCCCCTCCAAGGCCCTGCTGCTGCTGCTACAAAGCCCTGCTCCTCTGACTAATCCCTCGGCCCTGCTCTTCCTACAGATCCATGCTCACCCTCACAAAGCCTTATTCCTCCTTACAATCCCCTGCTCTTCCTTACCCTATTCCTCCTCCTTACAAAAACCTTCTCCTGTAAGGCCTTACTGTTCTACCAAGTTCTGCTCCAACAAACCCTACTTTTCCTACCAAGCTCTGTTCCTCCGACACAGCCCTGGCTCCTTCCACAAATTCTACTTTATCTTTACAAAGCCCTGCACCACCTACCAGCCGGTTTTTCTCCTTATTGTCTACCCAAAGGAAAATAAAACAGAGACAAATGTAGGTAGAGAGTTTATTTGGACCAAGTTTGAGGACTGCAAACCTGGAGCATAGAGTCCAGGTCCCCCAAAACACACTTAATAGCAGCACTTACAAGTGGGTTCTGTTTTGGTGTTTGGGGCTTTTAGTTGTTGTTGTTGTTTTTTGAGACAGTGTCTCGGTCAATCAGTAACCCTGGGTAGAGCGCCTTTGTGTCATAGCTCACAGAAACCTTAACATCCTGGGCTCAAGAGATCCTCCTGCCTCAGCCTCCTGAGTAGCTGGGACTACAGGCACCCACCACAATGCCCGGCTAGTTTTTCTACTTTGTAGAGACGGGGGTCTTGCTCTTGCTCTTGCTCAGGCTGGTCTCTGAAGCTCAGGCAATCCACCCACCTTAGCCTCTCCCAGCGTGCCAGGATTACAGGTGTGAGCCACCACGCTGGCCTATAAGTGAATTCTTAAAGGAAAAGAACAAGCAGTTCCCAGATTGTTTGCCAAGAATTTACATTAAAATTACTTAAGCTATTAATTGGCTATATATTGTTCTTTGTCCAAATTCCAGGAACTTGAAGATGGGTGAGGCAACTAGTAAGGAACAAAATGCCTCTACACTATTCAGCTGTCCTAAGCATGGGTGCAGGCAGGGTGGGGAGGTGGGTGCTGAAGTCCCAAGCTCTCTCTGGGCCCGATGAGTTTTGCTGTACTTCACATAGCTCAGACAGCTCTGAGCTATTTTTTTCTTTTTTTACTCATTACAAAGTCCTCTGCTGCACTGCAGTACCCTGTTCCTCCTAGAAATCCTCCCTTCTGCTGCAAAGCTCCATTCATCCTTCCAAATTCTTCAAAGCCCCAGTTCTCCTACAAACCCCGCTCCTTACAGAGTCCTGCCTCTCCCTTCCGAAGCCTTGCTCTTCCGACAGCCCTGATACTGCCACGCTCCCTGTCCCTCATGACAAGTGTCTGCTCTTCTCTGCAAAGCCCCCTTCTCCATACAAAGCCCCATCCATCATACGAAACCCTGTTTCTTATTAAAAAGCCTTTTTCTATCTACAAACTCTGGTCTTCCTACAAAGCCCTGCTCCAGAAAATCCTCTTCTCCTCCATAGAAATTATGCTGTTCCTGCCACACCTTGCTCCACCTTCCAAAAGTTTGTTCCTCTTTACCAAGCCTGGGTCTTCCTAAAGAGGCCAGTCTACACCCCGCTACGTCAAGCAGGCTTATCCAGTGTCCAAACTCCTCCAGAGCACTTAGGAGTCTGTCATCTCAACCACAGCCATGGAGGTTGTTTGTCCTGCTAGATTATGACCTTGGAACAGATCTTGACTTAGCTGTTGTGTTATACAGGCCCCGGACACGCACACGCACACGCACAGTAGCTAGTGCCAGGAAACGGAAAGAAACCAGATTTCAGAAACAGGTGTTGTGGACGACAGTCTTCACTAGTCGGCTGAGGTCGCCTGTCTCCCCACTGGCTCCATATCTGGCTTCAGAACTTCCTTGTGGTCAGTGTGAAAAGTGCCAAGACGCCAGGTGAGCATTTCTTCACTGTAAAAATAGACACCTTGTAAGATCTCAAGATTCCTTCCTTTGGGTTGACAGTGTCAGTCCCCTGAGAAAGCTGTGTGCCTTCAGATCCTTTGTGCTGCCTGCTGGGATGAGCCTTGAGTGATCATTAGTCAGTGGGTGGGCCCGAGTGGAAGCCCTGGACGAGAAGGAAGTAGCGCCCTAGAAAGGCAGCCGATTCTAGGAGGCCCCTGCCAAGGGGAGCAGGATCTCAGAGCCAGCGGCTGGAGTCTGAGTCTGCACATGTGCACTGCACCCCTCCACCGTGACACCCTTCCTCTCCACCACGAGCCTGTAAGCGCTACGAGGGCGGAGCATGGCCTCTTTTTCTCACCATACCCGCAGATTGATGTATCGCCAGGAAATATTGGGATGGATGGGTACAGAAGTGAATTCCTCCCACATCTGAGCCTTGGGTTCTGGCTCCACGCCAGGGCTCCAGGGACCCCGTGGCCATCGCTCTCATGATGATGCCCTCAAGGCCCAGCAGACTCCTTTTCGCTCCCTTCCTTCTCCTCTTCTCCACAGTGTAGCTCACTCATGCCCTCAGCACATCAGACTCGGGGGCAGAGTCAGGGCACTCCTGCTGGCTTGCCCGGACTTGGATGGGGTGGGGGGAGGCAGAACCCCGGGACAGAGCAGTGCAAGCCACCAGCTCTGAGAGGAAGCAGAGTCCAATATTTCTGTGGCCTTTTCTCCCCTTTCTGTATCTGTCTCAGCGTCATTACCGTCCACGCCCCTCCTTAAGCTCTCCCTCCTCTGCATTTCTCTCGACCTTGCCCTTTACTTCTCTAGCCCCTCCCATACCGTCTCCGCCTTCTCAGCCACTGCTAACAGTCTGCCTTCCTTTTCCCGCCTGTTATTTTCCCCCTTCCCTCTCTTCTTCCCCTCATCTCTGTTTTACTTTCCCTTCTGTAAGTTTATGGACTCTTGTTATATCTTCTTCTCATTCTCATTGAGAGTGCAGAGAACAAACGCTTGGAAGCCAGTGGGTGTCCAAGAAGATACACCACGTATGTTACTTGTATGATCACATTGTTTTGATTGATTGAAACAGTCTGTCACCCAGGCCAGAGTACAGTGACATCAGCGTCAAACTCCTGGCCTCAAGCCATCCTCCTGCCTCAGCCTCCTGAGAATCTGGGACTACAGGTGTGCACCATCACACCTGCCTGATTTTAAGTTTTTTGGAGAGATGGAGTCTATGTTGCTAAGGCTGGTCACATTGTTTTGAGCACCCACTATATACCAGGTACTGTGCAGCGCTCTGTGGATATGATAATGAGCCACATTCCACCTTCACACTGATGGAGCGAAGAGTAAGACGTGGGACCAGGAGCAGAGGTAGACGTGAAACACACACAATAGCATAAGAGAAAACTGGTGAATGTTCTGCAGAAAATAAGTTCTATGAGAAAGAATGAGAGGGCCAGCCTTTCCTGAGAAGATGACATTTAAGCTGAAACCTGAAATGTAAGCTGGGGCTAGCCAGGGCCAAGAGCAGGGGGGAGAGTATTCTCAAAATAAAGTCATTGCTGTAAGAACTGGTGGCATAAAGCCAGTGTGGCCACAGGAGGGGGCTGGCAGGAGGGTGCTGAGAGAGGACCGGACAGGAATGAGGAGGGCCAAGTCATATAGACGCTTTCAAGCCATATATAAAAGCTTGTGTTTTATTCTGAGAACAGTAGGACTTTAAACAGTGGACTGACGTTGTCTTATTTACGTTTTTACATTGTCACTCAGGAGCTTGGTGGAGAGTACATGTTCAGGGGTATACGGCTAGGAAAAGAATGGAAACAGATTAAAGACGTGTGCAGTAGTCCAGATAAGAAAACATCGCAAGGGGCCCTGGGCAGCAGTGGTGACACCCAAGATGGAAATAAGTGACGATGAAGAAAAGAGGTTCCTCTGTACACCCCCACCCCAGTGCTGTGTGCCTGAAGTCAATGGAGCCTAAGTTTTTAGCTGGCGTGGCTAGCTCTAGAAGGGAGTGGGGTGAAGAAAGGATTCTGAAAATCCTTCTCCACCAGCCCCAGCCAGGGCTCCCCACAGAAGCAGCTGCCCCACCAAGCACGCATTCAGTTCAGATCAGCTCAGCCTTGGCGGGGCCCTGGGATGTGCCCTTCAGAGCCACCTGCTCCCTCCCTCCCTGAGGTGTTTCTGCCCACTCTTCCCCACAGCCCTTTGCACAACACTGGCCTGTCACAGGCCTTGAGTACCACAGCCCTGGATTCCAGTTTGGCCCCATGTGGAGCAGCTGAAGGTTGCGAACATGATATACTCTCTCAAGGGTCATGAGATACGAACAGCGAGGCAACCCTGAGCTAGCGGAACTTATGAGATGTAATTAAAACCCCTACTTATTTTAACTGTGCTTCTCACAGTCCCCTTTCACTGGATGAAAATGTCAGCCATCCTAGGGGTCTGCTCAGCATACTTTGAGATAAGAAAACAAAGTCTCAATTCAGAAAGCAGAGCATCCAGTTTACTCTTCTATTCAACACTTCAATATCCATTCTAAGCACTTCTCTCTCCTAGCTGGGGTCTTGAATTGGGACATCTTCCTTTCAGAAAAGGAGGATGATCCATCTCCTTCCCTCTTACTCATTTTGGGACATCGTAGGGTGGAAAGTGAACAGCATGTGGGAGGCAGGTCCTAAGCCTGCACCAAGCAACCTGGGCCTCATGGGTATTTAAAGCTGTCGGCCATCTTCCTCAGTTCTTTGAAGGTCCACTCCATGACCTTTCAACAGCCACCCCCTCACCACACCATCCACACCTGTGCTGCAGCCCACAGGCCTCTGACTACGGGCATTTGCTCTTCTCACAGGCTGCCAGTGTGGGCGGAAGTCCTTGTAAGTGGCTCCTGGACGACATTCCTACTATCCCATCTGGTCCCCAGGAGTCACGCAGCACTGACCCACTATCAAAGATGAGTCTGTGTTTATCTGCGCAGCACTGCTGCTCTCCCCATCACTCTGCCCTGAGGCCTCAGGCTGAGGGTTCAGCCCTCCAGGCTTGCCAGCTCCAGGAGAGGGGTCCCCAAACTGCAGTTACACGTGTCAAGCTTTCCCTGGTGCCGTTGACGCCCCACTTTCCCCAGACTGGGGAATGGAGCAGCTCCCTGCAGCCCTCCACCTGGAGGGTGATGTCCACACCCAGCTCCCCACAGAAAGCCTCTGCCTGAATCCTTCCTCCTTAGTCCCGGGACTTATCTTTCAAAACCACCTGGGGAGTCCAGCCAACCAGGCAAGCAGGACCTGTGGGCAGATTAGCAACACTAGGTCTGAGCAGACTTTCTCTCTGCCTTTCATCTACCTTCGTGTTGATGAACATTGCCCAGGCTCCCAAGGGAACATGGCCCTCCTTGTGGTCACCTCACCTCCTCCAGAGGCAAGATGACATACAACCCTTCAGACGTAATAAGCTCCTGATGATAAAAGCAGGTGAAGAGAGCCGCCTGTGTACTGCTTATGCTGGACAGTCCAGGCTGACACCCTGGTGCTGGCCCAGGCCATACTCTTTCAAAACAGCCACCCCTGAGAGCCGAGTGCTGGACTAAAGAGGCAGAAAATGAGGCCAAGCTGCTGTCCACTCCTGGGTACACTGTCCAAGTGCAGAGTGACCCTGGACTGGGAAGCAGCATCAGGAACTGAAAGGCAGAGAGAGGGCTGCGCTCCCTGGGGCGGGGCCAGCTGCCTGCGCCAGTCATTTCTACCCATCACCCTCAGACGGCCTTCATTTCTCCAGCTTCCCATGTAGACCCCCTCAGGGAGCAGTTGCTGAAGGGAGGATATGTGTTCTGGGAAGTTTTCCTGTTTAGGCTGAAGTGAGATGCAAAGGGCCTGAGCCAGAATCTCTGATTCCTAAAGACACGCTTGCTGAAGAGCACCTGGGGGCTGCCACTGGGGGCGGCTGTCACAGGCAGCCCCGGAGCTCTGGGCTGAGCGGTGAGGTGACCGGAGATAAGCAGGGGTCCAGGGGTTGGACATGTCATCCAGTTGGGCTTCACAGGCCACAGGATGTTGTGGGGAGGGGGAGTGAAGGGTAATAGTCTTGGTCCTGGGAATCTGGAGAACAGGGTGCTGCTTGGTTAAAGTCACAAACCCGAAATCATCCCAAACAGGTATCCAGGCACACAGGTCACTTACATAGCATTGTTTCAGGAGGCCCTGGATCTCTGGACAGGTTGGCCCAGTCTCAGTCCTGGGTTCTGGTGAGGCCAATGCTCAGGTGTGACCCCACTTGCCCTAGAAGGGCCATGAAATCACTCAAGGTCACACACAGGGAGCAGAGCTGCCCTGGGAGGGACACCACCACCATCCTCAGGGAAATCACGCTGCAGGGCCCTGGCTAAGAATAGAGGATGGCTCTGTATTCAACTTAAAAATAATCAGGCACATGTGTGTGGCCTCCATTTGTACTCTTGCCTCAAGCTCCACAAATTCAGGGGTGTATTTGCCCACTTGCTCAATGTTCAGCTTAATCAGTCACGATCTATCATTCTTTTATGCCTTCAATAAATCTTTGGTTTTTAAGCCCTACTATGTGCAGCTGCTGTGCTGGTGTCAGGCCCTTCAAGGACCTCATTGTCCTTACTTCACCTCCTCTAGCAAAGCTGACATCGTCCCAGTAAAGCTTCATGCTCGCTCATGACCTGTAAGTTCCTTCTAGACCCACCCTGGCTTTCCTCCACCCCTTATTGCTGCCAATTTCTCCCCATACTGAGGCTCTGCTCATGCCCCCCCACCTCCCACTTTACCCAGGTAACTGCAGAGGACTCTTTGATCTCAGCATAGGCATCCTTACCTAACTAACGAACTCTTCCCATCCCAACTCAGGAGACCCTTCTTCAGAGAACACTTTCCTGATCTCCATGAACAGAATACTTACCAGAGCCTCTACTGGGTCGACCCTCCTTAACATATCACACTAACATCATGTCTCCCACATTAGGCTGTTGAGTTTGATAAGTGTTTATTAAATTCACTGCTCAATCTCCAGGGCTCAGCACAGGGTCTGACACATAGCAGGCATTCCAGGAATATTTGCGGAATGACTGAATTAAATAAATTCAATGGAAAGTATAGGTAAATTCAATGTATGTCTGATGGCTTGCATGTGACCAACACTTATTGGGTTTCCAAAAAACATGTAGTATGAGGAAAGGCAAATTGTACCAAATGAGAACCACTGATATGTATCTTCATGAAATTTTAATGAGGTAACTTGGTCCAACTATAGAATTTATGGGGAATGTAAATTGTAATTGCAAATGTAAAAGGGATCACACAATTACAGTCTGCAGTCAATTATACTCCCAATTCTGTTCTGTTTGCACTCTTAACTAAGAGCTACTTTTCCTTATATTTTGTTTTTATGACACTTTACTTCTCCTCCTCTTTTCCCTCCTGTGTGTCTTTCAAATGGCTTCACCACCAGAAAAATCAATCTATGATGACATGCGTGCTCTTTGATCCAGACACTCCAGCTGAAGGACTCTAGCTTATGGGAATACCACCATCACTGCAAATGGCATAATACAAAAGGATGTTCACAGCAGTATTATTTATAGTGGCAAGAAAATGGAAACAAAATAAATGTCCAGTAGACGAACAGACTAATAAAGTTGCACTATGACACTATAAAGTCTGTAGTAGATCTGTGTTCTGATGGGGAAGTCACCTCTGATATCTCACAAAGGAGCAAGAAAGCAAGTCGCAGTGTCGGATGTGCATTATGCTCCGTCTCCCACAGTAAATGGAAGAGTGTGTTTGTATAAGCATGGTAAAATCTGGAAGAGTGTACATTAAGGGAAAGTGACCTGCATTTCTTGCTTTATACTCCTCAACATTACCTGAATTTGTGACAAAAATACATTAAATTTCTAGCTTAAAAATGCCCATAATATAAGTGATATATTTACTTATTATATGTCTCTCGTCACTAGGATGAGAACCACATGTGGGCAAGGACTTACTTAGTCTATTTTTTCTCACTGCCATACCCACTGTGCCTGGGACAAAATGCTCAATGCATTTTATTTATTTATTTATTTATTTATTTATTTTTGAGACAGAGTCTCAAGCTGTCACCCTCAGTAGACTGCTGTGACATCACAGCTCACAGCAACCTCAAACTCTCGGGCTTAAGTGATCCTCTTGGCGCCCATCACAAGGCCCAGGTATTTTTTTGTTGTAGTTGTCATTGTTGCTTAGCAGGTCCCTGGCCGGGTTCGAACCTGCCAGCCTGGGTGTTGTGGCCAGCTCCCTAACCATTGGGCTATGGGCACTGAGCCGACAAATCTATTTTTAAAAGAGAAAATTCCATTTTTAGGAAACCTGTTTTTCATATCCTCCTCTCCAACCCCTGCATGACTTTATCAATGAATGGACTGGGTTCTGGGGAACCTGAAACTATACCTCTTTCTGGTGGGGTCTGAATGAAGGAGACCCCTTCCCCACATCACCAGTTCTCAAGACAATGGATTGAAAGCTCACAAGGCCTCCCATATTCAAATGTGAAAAAGCTTGACAAACTCATAGCTTTTATGTGATAAAGCTTCAAGTAACAATGTTTTTAAAAGAGAAGCATTGATGTTAGTTTAAATTTCATCGATTTGAAAAATAGGAGCCAGAAAAGAATATATAAAGTAACGAACAAAAGACAAAAGCATATACTGTCAGCCCAGGAACTGAAAGATCACAATTGCTTAACCACGAGGTAATTCAATCTATTTAGAAGAGTCCAACAAACCCACCAAAATATAATACCATGGCTCAGGAAAAGATCTGCAAACATATGCACTAAGTTGCATTCTGTGGTTACAGTTTTTTTTTTTTTTTTTTTTGGCTGGGGCTGGGTTTGAACCCACTACCTCTGGTATATGGGGCCAGCGCCCTACTCCTTGAGCCACTTTCCCTTTGCTTTCTTGCAGAACCAACAGAGCAGCAGCACAAAGAATGCACGTGATATCAAGGATACACAGGGTAGCTTCTTTTTTTCAAGAAACTGATTCTAAAACCTGGGGTCCATGGTACAAAGAAAAACTGGTTAGGCCAAAGGACCCCAGAACTGAGGGTCTTCACATTTTGGGAAAACAAGAAGGAGAAAGGAGGGAGCATGTCAGTCCATGTCACCTGGACCAGATGGTTCTGGGTTTGGGGATCCTCATTTCTGGCATGTTACAATTACATAATCTATTACTTCTGCACATTTTCTTTATGCGTCAACACACTACTAGAAGGGTAGCATGTCTGGCCAACCAGAAAGGCACTCAAAGGCAGAATGCAAGCACACTTGGCATCTATGTAGAGCCATGGACAAATATAATTTGCTAATTTAACTGCTAGAGGCTAATGGGAATAAAATGCAAACAGCCTAAAGAATTTCCAACTTAATGGATGATTCTTCTATACTTGTGATCATTATTTGTTGTCTTTGCCGCAAACTGTGATGACAACATAATGTGATCTCATGCCATGTATATAAAAATAAATGTTAAATGTTTTTTTAAAATATGTTCATAAGAGCAAGTTTTATAAGCAGAAAAGGTTGTAATGTAAATTTCATTTTGAAAGGAATATTTACGGAAGAATCAAGCCTTGTGATTTGAGGTAGGGTGAAAGAGAAACTTTCACTTTTAGCTTCATTCTGTTCTGTATTATCAAATTTGTTTCAAGAATTAGGAAAGAACAAACATGAAGAGATTTAAAAAGTGAATTCAGAAAGAATAAAATCTCTGGTTAACTCCAAGATATGTATAGGTCCCCTGGGTTCCTTTCTCGGGAAGTAATTCCCCTGCCCCATGACAGCGTTTTTGGTGCCCATAAAGGTCCATTCAAGGTCTGACTGTAGCTCAAGTCTGGTCTCTCCTGGCCAGCTGGGAAATTTACAGGGGACATTTGCACTTTATTAGAGAACAAAATTCTAAGCCACAGGAAAGATACAGGAGGGGGATGAATGGACCATAGAAAGACCACTGGGTGGCAGTGGGGGAAGATGCTTATAAGTTTTTAAAAATTAGAGAAAGGGTCTTGCTATGTTGCCCAGGCTGGAGTGCAGTGGCACAATTGATCATAGCTCACTATAACCTTGAAGGCCCAATCTCAAGGGATCCTCCTGCCTTAGCCTCCTGAGTAACTGGGGCTACAGGGGCATACCACTACACCAGCTGTTTATTTTCTGTAGAGATAGGTTCTCACTATGTTATCCAGGCCACAAACATCTGGCCTGAAATGATCCTCCCACCTTGACCTCCCAAAGTGCTGGCACTACAGGCTTAAAATTTTAAGCAGTGTGTGATTTTAATAAAGGAAGGCACCATATACAAAATAAATTAAATATATGTGGTTAAGAGCAAAGGCTTTGTGGTCAGAGATTGGGACAAAAATGTTTCTCTGTCATCTACTTTGGGCGTGTCATCTGCCTAAGGATCATTTTCCTCGTCCATCAATTGGGTGTGATAAAAAGCGTTTGGAGGAGTACATGTAAAGTACTCAATAAAAAGTAACCATACGTTTTGCTTTTATGAGCTGCATAAGCTATTTAACACGAACAATAAGAAATTATACAAAACATGCATAAATAAAAATTTTTAATGTTTCTTTGGCAAAAGTTTTGGATTGTTTTTACGTTACTTCAAAAATATTGTTAGTATGGATTAAAAAACAGAATAGCAGCCCAGCATTAAATCTAAGTAAGTGTACTGCATACACTTTACTAAAGGTCTGTGTGAGTATGGCTGTCCTCCAAATGCCAGTCACTTGTAAGAGCTACTTACTTTCTTTTTCCTCTCCCCCCTCAGAATCTTTTCATTTCTCCTGACTGAATGGGGATGAAGTTCCCAGGACAGTAAATGCCTCTGGACAACCAGCTTCTTGGAGTGGGGTGACCAACTGTCCTAGTTTTGATGGGAATTTCAGTTTTAGCACTTAAAAATCCCAGGAAACCCCCCCCCTCCTCCCATTCTTCTGTACAGGGAGGGGGTCATACTCTGGCTGGGAGCCAGCACCTGGCACCAGGTCAGACCCCAGGGGATCATCTGTGTTCGCTGCACTCCATTTTACTCCAAAGCAGGTGGCTTTCTCTCCCCTGGTAGAATTATTTAGCTAACACTCCTGTGAGTCTTGCTAGATGTGATCAGAGTAAAATCTAGGCAACATTACAGGGAATGAAAGGTGGGAGGTGGAATTATATTTTTCCTGGGATAAGTAGCCAAGAGTTTAGATGATTTAAGGGTTAAAGGGTCATGCATGCCTGTGGGAGCATTGCTATCTATGTGCCACACAGAGAACAGAGGTGTGTGTGAGTGTGTAATATACTAAGGAAGAAACAGAACAGGCAGGGACCCGCCTGGGGAGGAGCCTCCAGAAGGTGGGGGAAAGGCAGAGGGGGAGGGTGGCCAGTGGTTGTTATATTTGAGTCACATAATTCCCCGTCCTGGCCTCCAGGGGGCGCCATCAGCCCGCATCATTCCGTTGCCTTTTGGTGGGGACCATCCGGAGGAAGCAGATCCACCTTTCAGGGTCAGGAAGGAGAGGATATTCAGGGGTGGGGCACCCATGAATGAGTTTACCACCCTGAGGACTGCCTGCTTGAATGTTCTTGTTAACCCCAGCTATAAACACCCCGGTATAAACACCTCCGCCTCCTGAGATCAAAGCTCTCTGCTAACAACATTGGTCTCCTTGGGAAAAAATGAGAAACTTCATTCTAGCAATCTCAAAAATTTGTGCTCGCAGAAGAAAGAACTCTGAAAAGCTGTTTAGAGCACGCAATGTTGAGGCCAGGTCTCCGAGAAAGGCACAGTGGCCCTGTCTCCTGGCTGCTTTCGCAGGGCTCGGGGCCTCTAAGCCACCTGACTGAATGAATAGGGAGCTGATTGCTGATTACCACTCCATGCTGATTGATGTACATTTGCTCCATTTGAAATGTTCTGGGGAAAGAACTGCTGCTAAAAAGAAGAGCTTTGTTGTGAGCACAGTGAACATTAAGTGCAAGATCCCAAAACCTCTAGGGGGGCAGCCTTCTTTCTCTACAGAATGAGCCATAGAATGGGGTTCCCAGCATCCTCCCCTAATCTGGGGACACCCGTGGGAAAGCAGTGTGGGTTTCTCCGGTCTCCGTCCCAGTGGTGGGAATCAGAGAGTGCAGGAGCTGGCGCTGGAGTTGGTTCTGCCACTCGGGTGGTCTGGATCTGGTGGCAAACTGCTTGAAACCCGGACTTCAGTTTTCTCATCTATAAAATGATGGAGCTGGGCAGGGTGACAACCAAATTCCCTTCTAGGTCTGCACTTCAAGGGTCCTATTATTCACCCACAGAGCTAATAATGCTGGTTTTCAAATTTTTTGTTCCTGGGACCCCTTCACAAATCTTAAAAGCATTGAGAACTCCAAGGAGCTTTGTTTATGTGCCAAAATTTATCATATTAGAAATTAAAACTGAGCCCTTATCTTGGTTTGGTGCCGGTAATTCAGTGCTTGGGCGTTGGTGGGTTAGAACCTGACCAGGGCCTGCTAAACAACAATGACAACAAAAACCGGAAAAAAAAAAACAAAACAAAACAAAAAAAACCCAGCCGGGGGTTATGGCAGGCACCTATAGCCCCAGCTACTGGGAGACTGAGGCAAGAAAATGGCTCAAGCCCAAGAGTTTGAGGTGGCTGTGAGCTGTGAAATCACAGCACTCTACCGACGTCCGGAGGGCCTATAACAATGTGGGCATGGAGTAACCTAGGTAACCAGTGACCAATAGAAGGAGACAATCAATGGCCAAGTGAAAAGGACACTTCCGCCTGGAGGCACGGAGGCCAAAGAGAGACTTGCAGCCCATTTCAGAGGTGGGAGCATTGATACCCCTGCAGCCATTTGCGTTTCTGTCTCTCACCTTTTCTCCTCTGTGAGAGGGACCTGCTTCCAACTCTCTTTGGAAATGCTCTAAACTTCCTTTGTTCTTCCTAAAATCTCCTTGTTACACTGAAACTTGTGTTTTCTTCCACCCTGCCTGTGCTGCTCAAGTTTTATTTTCAGCGTCCCCTCATTTTTGCTTTCGATTACCACCAGTCCTCGGTTAACTTTCTAACTCCGCAGAGAAATCAAACTAGTCAGCTGGGATCGGGGAACCGCAGCCCCTAACCCCCAGCAGTGACCACTGTGCGCTTCGCCTTCTTCAGCACTAGAATAATAAGAGCATCTAACTCACAGGCTTTTAGACGCATGGAATAAAATGTGACTTCAATAAATGCTTGACAAATGGAGGCTATTACTGAGCAACAGAAGATAAATTTTCATCAAAGCAATACATTTGAAAACTTAACAAAAAAAGAAGACAAACTTACCCAAGCAACAAAAATTGCTGTATTTTTTTTTTTTTTTTTTTTTCAGATAGTGCCTTTTTTCAGGTAGGTTTGTGAGGGGAATTTCACGGAACTTCAGACCATAGTTTGTGCCTTTGTGGTGGCAGAGACTTTTCCAGAATGTGATAAGCACCACTGCACAGAGCCCAGCTAAAGCTCTGTCTTTACTGACCTTCCTCAGCAAGGCCAACCTGCTCCCAGTCTTCCCAATTATGCTGAAGAAGCTTCCTGGCAGCTCCCTCCACAGCTGCAGAGATACAACACATATTTGAAAATGTCTAATTGAACAATTTCCTTTCCACAGCTGAGCCTCCGCCCACCCCCCATGGCTACACAGGACTTCTTTGGCTATTTGGCAGCCAGTGCTAACCCAGGACTGCCTGACAAAAGGGAATTTCAGGTTACACTCTCCTCTAAGCCAATTTTCTGATTTGTCTTAGTTGATGTAAGACAGTGGTTATAAACCCTGGATGCTTATTTGGAATCACTTGTAGAGCTGAGACATTGCCTGGGTACCCACCTCCCAGAGAGTCTGATTTAATTGGTTTCTGTGGGGCTCTCAGGTGATTCGAATGCATAGCCAGGCTTGAGAAGTGCCACACTAATAGCCTGTGGTGCTGGACCCCAGCATCAGTATCACCTGGAAACTTGTTAGAAATGCAAATTCCCAGGCCCACCCCAGACCTACAGGAGATGCCTGAGAGGTCTGTTTTAACAAGCCCTCCAGGTACTCCCTGCAAGCTACAGTTTGAGATCCACCCCTCTTGATTGCCACACCTCTACAACTTCCACTTCTACTTGCATCAACTACATAATCAGGTGGAAAAAAAATTCTTTTCATGCTCTCATCTTTCAAGGTCTGCAGCTATCTGTGCAGAGGTGGCAGGGCTTGGGTGACTCTGGCATCATTTGTATGTAAAGAGCTGCTGGTTCTTGAACAAGTGAAGGAAGGGTCACTAAACGTGACATACATACATTCAATTCAGCAAATATTTATTACACAGTTACTGAGGCACAAGGCTGTTGCATTACAAAGACAGATAAGCCTCAGCCCCTGCCTTAAAGGAAATGTTTAGTCTTCAAGCACAAAGAACGTATGCAAACAAGCAAGCAGAATACCAAAGCTTTAAAAGAAATGTAGTTATATCAACATTAAGATCACATGAATAACATTTATTTTTTGTTTTTTGTTTGTTTTTTTGTTAGACCAACTCAGCAAAATAAAATTCCAGTTTATTGTTGGACAACATTGTTTCACACATACATCAAACAGGCCAAAAAAAAAAAAAAAAAATAAAATATTTAAAACGCACCTTCAGTGACAAAAAAAAAAAGGAAAAACTAGAAACCTTTGAGTGCTGGGCTTTTTACCCATGCATAAAAAACCAAAAGATAATAAACAGCAACTTCATAGATTTAAAAAAAAAAAAAAAAGGAAAAAAAAAGAAACCTTTCCTCTTTGGCCTTTTTAACCACCTCATACAAACCAACTACTTATAGTACGGCTAAGTACATACACAAAAAAGTTACTGGAATGCTCAGAATGAGATTGTTTTTGTTGTTGTTTTGCTTTTTTTACAAGGTTTTTTTCCTCCTTTGAGATTATAATGAACATGATCACACCACAAGTAAAGTCATAGGGTCAGAAGTAGGACAGAGACCGCTCTGAAGGCTGGTGTGGTCATCTGAGATCATTAAAAATGGCTGACCCCTAACAATATGTACAAAAATATAAAATGTAAATAAAAAGCACAAACAAATTTCCTTTTAAAAGTACTTTTAAGAAAAAAAGCAGGGCTTTGGAAGTTTTGGTTCTTTTTTCCTCCCCTGTTGCAAATTCTCGTGGTTTGGGTTGGGTAGTGAAGAGCGCCTGTCACCTGCGGGTGGCGCTGCCTGCGGCGGGCGGGCGGGCCTCGCTACTCCAAGGTGACCACGTTTAGAGTCTGAGACGGGAAGTGGAGGGTGAGTAGGTCACGATGGCCTTTTTTTTAAGTTTAACTTTTCCTTTTTTGCTGTCTAGTCATCCTCCTCAGTCTTCTGCTTCTTGGTATCAACATCATCCTCCTCATCATCTTCAGCTGCCCTTTCCCCGTGGCCGCCTCAGCTTCCTCATCTTCACCTCCATCCTCTTCCTCACCATCATCTTCCTCCTCCTCTCCACCTTCCTCCTCCTCCTCCTCCTCCCCACCTTCCTCCTCCTCCTCCTCCCCTCCTTCTTCCTCTTCCTCCTCCTCCTCCCCACCTTCCTCCTCCTCTTCCTCCTCCTCCTCCTCTCTACCTCCTCTTCCTCCTCCTCTTAATCCTCCTCACCTTCCTCCTCCTCCTCTCCACCTTCTTTCTCCTCCTCCTCATCCCCACCTTCCTCCTCCTCCTCGTCCCCACCTTCCTCCTCCTTCTCCACCTCACCTTCCTCCTCCTCGTCCCCACCTTCCCCCTCCTCCTCCTCCTCACCTTCCTCCTCCTCCTCCCCACCGTCCTCCTCCTCCTCTTTCCCACCTTCCTCCTCCTCTTCCTCCTCCTCCCCACTTTCTTCCTCCTCCTCTTCCTCCTCCCTTCCTCCTCCGTCCTTCCTACTCCTACTCCTCCTCCTCCTCCTCCTCTCTTCTTCCTCCTCTTCCTCCTCCCTTCGTCCTCCTTCCTTCCTACTCCTCTTCCTCCCCACCTTCCTCCTCCTCCTCCTCTTCCTCCCCACCTTCCTCCTCCTCTTCCTCTTCCTCGTCAGCCTCCTGCTCCCCATGTTCCTCATTAGCATTCCCATCAGCGGGGACATCTCTTCCATTCTCTGCCTCATCCACAACTTCCTTCTTCTCCTCTAAGTCCTTGGTGGTGTCCTCCGCTGTGTCTGACATGGTGGGCACGTCGGTGATCCGATGCGGGGGATGGAAAAGAAAACGAGAGTTCGGGGACCCTGGCGATGACCCGCGGGAGTCCGCAGCGGCGGTGGAGGAGCGCGTTGGAGCTGGTTGCGGTGAGGGGGAAGCCGGACCCAGGAACAAGGCAAAGATGGCTTTTCAGAGCCACCAGACGAATAACATTCAAGTAGTGAGCACTTTCTGTGTGCCGGCCTGAGCACAGAGAGGTATGGCACGTGTGACATCTCACTCAATCCTCATAACAACACTTTGAAACAGTTCTCATACTATGCCCAGTTTACAGCTGAGGAAACACGTTTGCAGAAGATGAACACATTGCCTGGTGACGTGGTTAGTAAGGGGAGAACCAAGATTTAAACTCAGATCTGCTTGACCCTGAGCTTCTTAATCTCTCCCACATAAGCTACTTTTAACCTTCAAAGACTTCATAAACATTTGCAAGCCAATTCTGAAAAAGAAAATATTTCGTAAGATACAGTTGGCATGAGAGGGTTGAAAATGGTGGCAGAATTCCAACAATTTTCAGTTTAATTAAGAGAAGACTAGAGTGGGATACTGACCGCCAGCACCTTGCAGAGCTTGGTACTTAGGAGATGTTTCAGAAACGTTTGGCTGAATGAATCCTCAAGCCATTGTGTTTGCAGCCACTATTCATGCTGCCTAAGAATTATGCATATGTTTGCTCTGTCCTCACCTTTGACAGATAGGAGAGGCTTGAATCCTGGGGAATCCTGAAGAACAAGATTCCCTCTGGCACAACACCAAAAAGTCACATCTAGACTGAGCTTGCATCCTTGACAAAATTGCTAAGAGAATGGAAAATATTTGCAAATGTGAAAATGTTATTTGGATGTTCAGTAATGGCCTCTATAATCTTAGTTAATCTTTATGGAAATTCCATTTTACCTTGGAAAAAATAGGCTAATTGTTCTAGTAGATGGAGATCTATAGGATTGTCTGCCCAACACTCACCATACTAGCTGTTCTAGAAACTACCCACATCCATAGTTCTCATGGGAGCTGCCATGTGTATGTACACACACACACATACACACACACATGTACATTTTTTACATGATCCACCAGCCTGACCACAATTAATTGTCTAAGATCTGGCATCCAATTCAAGGTGAACTATTGACTCCTTTGTTTAGGATTTTTTGGACTTGGAACAGGGCAATCTCCCTCTAGTAACTGAAACTAGAAGGTACATATATTATTCAGGGTTCTCTAGAAAGAATCAATAAGATGGACGGATATACAGATAGATGACAAGGTATTAATAAGGGAAACTGACTCATATAATCATGGCAACTAAGAAGTCCCATGACAGGCTATCCCTAAGCTGGAGACACTGGGATGCCCATAGTCCAAAGCCTCAGAACCAGGAAAACTGATGATGTGATTCCCAGTCCAAGGTCAAAGGAATGAGAACTGAGGTGCAGGGGAGGTAGGAAGTGGGGAGGGGAGTAAGTCTTACAGTCTAAAAGCTGAAGAGGTTAGAGTTCTGGTATCCAAAGACAGGAGAAGATGAGCATAGCCCAGCTCTAGGAGCAAAAGGAAATTGTCTTTTTGTTCTCCCTGCAGCCCCAGCTAACTGAATGGTGCCTGCTCACATTGCAGACGGGTCTTCTCCACTCGTCCACTAACTCACAAGCAAATCTCTGGTGGAAATACCCTCTCAGACATAGAGAAATAATCTTTCACCAGTTTTCTAGGTAACCCTTACTCCTGTCAAGTTGACACCTAAAATTAATCATCACAGTAGACAACCATGAAGGGTGGTAGATGTGATCATGAGGAGAGGTCCAGTCTGCAAGGAAGGGGAAGAAAGCTAACAACACCCACAGAGTCGCCGAAGTAAGGGGGAGGGTCCCATGCTCACCAAGAGTCTGACTTCAAATAGCCCTTTTATTTTTTATGTTACACTAAAACATAATGTAACACTATTTTATGTTATTTGTTTCTCTTAACAATTTTTTTATTAAATCATAACTGTGTACATGAATGCATTTATGGGGTACAATGTGCTGATTTTATATACAATTTGGAAAGCTTACATCAAACTGGTTCAGATAGCCTTCACCTCACTTACTTAATTATTGTGTTAAGACATTTATATTCTGGGCAGTGCCTGTGGCTCAGTTAGTAAGGTGCCGGCCCCATATACCAAAGGTGGAGGGTTCAAACCCGGCCCTGGCCAAACTGCAACAAAAAAAATAGCCAGGCGTTGTGGCGGGCGCCTGTAGTCCCAGCTACTCAGGAGGCTGAGGCAAGAGAATCACCTAAGCCCAGGAGCTGGAGGTTACTGTGAGCTATGTGATGCCACAGCACTCTATCAAGGGTGACAAAGTGAGACTCTTTTTCTACCAAAAAAAAAAAAAAAAACACATTTATACTCTTAATAGATTTGACATGTACCCTTGCAACATGCACCATAGGTGAGGTCCCACCAATTACCCTCCCTCCAAATGGCCTCCCTCCTTTTCCCTCCCTCATCCTGGGCAATTTTTGTGTTTTATCTTTTGTATGAAACTGCGGGTGATTATGGATTGGTTTCATAATAGTGCTGAGTACATTGGATACTTTTTCTTTCATTAGTAAAGTATCTCAAGAATGGAATAAAAAGTATCTAATGACTTTAAATATTCTTGAAGCCCATCTATATGTCTACCTTTCCCCAGACTTGGCTTTTCAACATATTTTTTTAAATTTTGTGATTCGATCAATTCCCCTTTGAAAAGAAGCTAATTGGAATTCAGTTCTGTCGCTTGGAAACAGCCCTAACCAAGACAGATGTTTGAAGAGCTTTAGGGTGATTAAAACAAATAGGAAGGAGAAAAGGAACAATAGCACTAACTTCTTGCTTTCTGTCACCTCATGTCTTTCTTAAAAAACATATTAGTTTTAGTAGATATCCTCAAAGAGTCAGTTTTGTAAATGTTTTGGCAAACTTTTTATTGAATTATTATGTACCAAAAACTGCACAATCCCGACTTTTTGCAAAGTACACATAGTTGTGTAACCAACACCCAGATCAAGAATTAGTGCATTTCCTGCAGCCCTCCCAGATGGTACAGCTGCCCCTCAAGAAGCTCCTGACTTCTGGTATCAGAGATCAGTTCTGCCAGTGTTTGAACTTGAAGGAATCACGCAGGATGTTCTCTTGTGCATCTGGCTTCTCTCTCATTGGTAAGATGCATCCATGTACATGAGGGTATGTGAGGTTGTAGTTCTCTCCTTGCTGAGTTAGATCACCAACATTGTCTTTTAAATTTTTTTTTCTTTTTTGAAGACAGTCTCACTACGTCACCTTCAGTAGAGTGCTGTGGTGTCACAGCTCACAGTAATCTCAAACTCCTGGGCCCAAATGATTCTCTTGCCTCAGCCTCCCAAGTAGTTGGAACTACAGGCACCCGACATAACACCCGGCTATTTTTTTGTTGCAGTTGCCATTGTTATTTAGCTGGCCCAGGCCAGGTTCGAACTCTCCAATACCCTTTCAGCATGTGTGGCTTGCTCTGTAACCACTGTGCTCAGCGTAAGGCGCTTAGCCTTAAATATTATTTTTACTTACTTAAAATGGGCTGGAAGTCAGAAACGGGAACCTGGTAGGAGTAGCTATCTTTTTCTCCTAATAATCCATTGATCATAGTGGTAAAATCTAATTCAGACAAGTTTCCGGGAACTTTAGCAGAGAGAAATTGCTCTTATAAAGTTGGAACTTTTATTGAGTCTTATGCAGCTCAGCTCAAGTGAGGACATAGGCTGCCTCCTCCTTATGAAGGTGGAAAAACAACAAATGCCCCGCCTCCTCTCCTTGTGCAGAATAGAGCGTCTGAAAGAAAAGCAGGGTGCAGCTCCCTGTAAAAGTGACCCTTTCAAAAAATCTAATCAGACCATACATTGTTTATTTCAGCAAACAGCATTCAGTGATTCTAAAGATAAATAATCCCCTATTGCAATTTGTATCATAATTTCTAGAAGAAAACACTATTCTTCTAATTTTTACCAAGCAAGTAAACAGTAATTTATCCACAGGGCAGTTCTATCAAGCCATTCTTCACTAGCCTTGAGGCATAGGTTCTCAATATAATTTCCATCAATACCTACAGCTTTTCTTCTTTATCCTTCATGATAATTATAATGTAAAAACAACAAACCCTAATTCAACTGGCTTGAACAATAAGGAAAATTTATTACTTTCTATCACAAGAAGTATGGAGTTAACACTGATGAGGATCTGAGGTTTTTCTGTGTCAGACTCATCCAGGCAGAGTATAAATCTAAGTAGTCTGAGGCCATTCCAAGAGTCACATTCAGAAAGAAATAACAGCTTCCAACAGTAAAAGGCTGTGTCATCCCTGGATCTTCCCCTGCCCCCAACCATGAGGAAACCTTCCTTGGAAACCGACCACTTCTTATCGGCCAAAATTACATCTGGGTTCATTATTAAAACCAACCTCCTAGCACTCTGGGAGCCTGAGCTGGGAGGATTGCTTGCACTCAGGAGTTCAAGACCAGTCTGAGCAAGAACGAGACCCTGTCACTACTAAAAATAGAAAAATTTGCCAGACATTATGGTGGGCACCTCTAAGTCCCAGCTACTCGAGAGTCTGAGCCAGGAAGATCACTTAAACCCAGGTTTCTGAGGTTGCTGTGAGCTATGATGATACCACAAGACTCTAGCCTGGACAACAGAGTGAGACTCTGTCCCAAAAAACCAACCAATGACAAAGGGAATGGGATTGCCATACGTGGCACATAACAACAGTGTTTATCCCTAAAATAAGGAATAGAGTCCCTTTGCCTAAGTCACTTTCAAGGAAAGCAATGGCTCTTCTGCAAAGTAAAAAAATGAGAAAGATTATTGTAGTGGTTCTCAACCTTCCTATTGCCGCGACCCTTTAATACAAGTTCCTCATATTGTGGTGACCCCCAACAATAAAATTATTATTGTTGCTACTTCATAACAGCAATTTTGCTACAGTTATAAATCATAATGTAAATATCTGATATGCAGGATGGTCTTAGGCGACCCCTGTGAAAGGGTCGCTCAACCCCCAAAGGGGTTGTGACCCACAGGTTGAGAACCGCTGGATTATTGGGTTGACAATTACCCATCACCTTCCACAATCTATCTCTTGGGCTTCCCCACTTCCCTTGTTCCACATATTGTTCACAAAATGCTCATACTTCCACAAAATACACAGTGTCCCTCCATGAGAGAAAACAACCTAAAGTCTCATCTAAAAGAAACAAGATAAATTCAATAAAAACTCCCATTCAGAAAAGTGACCGTCAGCACTGGTCCAAGCACATGTTATCTCCTGCAGGACAACAATAATAAATACCAGCTCCATGAGCCAAGAAGGGAGTAAATATCTCTGGTCATCCTTGTTCTCTGCCGGAGCCTCCCTTGCCCACTTGCTTCCCATGTGGGGAGCATCGGAGAACGCCCCTTCCTAGAGGCTGCTGAATTTAACTCCTACAGATTCTATAGCATCAGGACCTCCTTAGGACTTGAACAGTCTTAGACATTTTATAGTTGGAAACTCACTTCTGGTCCATTCCAGGGAATAATAATGGCCAGTCTTCTTGTCTGAATGAGGTCTGTGAGTGCCACAATCCCTGTCTCCTCACTCTATGATCGCCCCACCTTCAAGCCCAAGTTAACATGTAATGGCCTCCACCTCAAGGCAAGAGGGCGTGGTAGAAGCAGAGGAAGAGGTGCTACCTGTGATCCCAGCCTTCCCAGTTGCATCTAAGCTCTGCACAATGCCTCTTGTCTTGTAAAGGATATTTGATGAGAGATATTAAAACCAGGTGTGGGGGGAAAGCTCTGCTTTTGTTCCATGCCTATCAGTCTTACCTCTTGCAAAAATTTGTTTCTTCCTCGCCCTTTTTTGAGGGAGAAGGGGGACATCAATTTAGTATAAAATTGGGATTTCTAAGCTGAAAATCTCTAAATTATGGTCTTTAAATCAACTTAGATTACAGGGTAAGGGCAGAAAGAGTCTACATTAGCAAAACTCCATTTTCTTCTCTCTCTGCATTCAGACATGCCACTTTTTATCTAAATTTGCCCCATAGACTATCCCTTTCTCAAAGGTTGCAAGAAATAACCAGCATGTGCCAATATCCCCAGTTTTCCTACCATTACCTCTAATTCTACAGTCTGGACATACAAGATCAGGGTCCCAAAGCCCAACATGTGACAATTTGACCAAAAGGCTGCAAACTCAGAAACTTTGAAATATGGCCTTGATGTTAAAAAGACAAAAAAACAAACAAAAAAAACCCAAGAGCTGGATTTAGGGAGAAATGAAAGAGTTGACTAACAGCGGAAGCCAGGAACTCATTAGTTTAGCATTTTCTCTGTTACATGTGAATAAACTCCAGTTTTCCCCTGCCTTCCTAACTTCCAGAAATTGTTTTAGGATCTACAGGAGTGGGAAGCTCTTTTACTCACAAATAAACATACTTTTGAAAAGAGATTTGGATGCATATTTTGAAAACAAGGTGAGTCACAGCAAATAATGTAAAATAGACATCTGAAAATAGATTAAGATTCACTTGTTACAAAAGAAGGAGTAGATTGTTTTGATGAGAAGAACAAAAGGAAATACCCCATTAAGAATTTCTTTGTTCATTGAGATTTGTAACTTTTAGACAACACGACAGGAAGTTCTGTTTGTGATGGACAGTCTCGGCTCAATTTTGTTTTAATGAGGAAGTCTGTGTTCTATTAATGGTGAATTGATTTTCCTCTATAACTCTTGGAAGAAATATTAGCAAAGGTACATCATTGACCCTTCTGATCTTTGCACACTTATTTAAAGTCAAAATTCTAGCCTGACAATAGGGAATTCATGCCAGGGAATTCATACTGAAGCTCCGAGGACTGGGAGGTCTTGGTACTGTCAGCCCTGAGGCCGGAATTTGGGGATTCACCATGTGATTCTGGTGGTATAATTCTCACCATACATGAGATTGACACTTTTTGACAATATTTAAGTCATATCAATTTCCCTTCCAGAAGTGAATACTCCTATTTGATTTTCAGTTAAGTGTTCGTCAATTCCCTATAGACAAGTTCAGCACATTTGAATGAAACAGAAGTATGTTCCAAAACCAAGTTGGTAAATATACGTAGGTACCACATTCACCAATTTAGCCTTACTTTTGGCATGTTCCTGACACACAGCAGGAGTTCAGTAACTATTTACCGCATAGATGAATAAGTGAAAAGAGCCATGGCCACTCAGCAGTTCGGACAGCCTTGGCTTTGAATATTTCACTGGTCCCATTAAGTTGTTTTCAAAGTCACCACTGTAGTTCAGTGGTTATCACACCTGCCGCCCTCCCCCACCCCCTCCTCCACCCCACCTCCCCCCCACACACGAGATGTGGTAAGTTTGAGCCAATGAGTTTGGGCCTCACCTGGGCCTGATAAACAAAAGAACTAAAAATTCAGAGAAACACTCAAGCCTTTGACCGCTATTATTGGGCTGGACCTTGGCCTTAGGCCTGTAATCCCAGCACTCTGGGAGGCCGAAGCCGGTGAATTGCTTGATCTCTTCAGTCTGAAACCAGCCTGAGCAAAAGCCAGATTCATGGCAGGAACCTATATAGTCCCAGCCACTCAGGAGGTTGAGGCTAGAGAATCGCTCAAGTTCAAGAGTTCAAGATTGCTGTGTTGCCATGGCACTCTACCCAAGGCAACAAAGTGAGACTCTGTCTCAAAACAAAAAAAAAAAAAACAACAAAAAAAACTTGTTTTCAGTTTACTAACAATGCAAACAGGCCCAGACATAGAGATGCCAAATGTTTGTATATTTGAGGTAGTTCGTAGCTTTGTGAGACTTTGAGGCTCTTGCTTTTCTTATCTAGCAACATCTACTCCCTTCCAAGTACAGCTCTAGGCAGACGACAGAGAGTTTTAAATTCCAGAATAAATCTCTTTCTACATTTTTCTTTCTTTGCCCCAATACCTGATTCTAAGCCAGGTGTCTTTGAGATCCAGCCCTAAATCACTGCAATGATTGGCCCCAGTGAGGAGTGTTTCTGCCTCTCCTTCCTCCAATCTCAGAAATAATTGCTGCCTTCCACTTCCCATAGCTATTCTCACCACGGATGTAACCGTGATGATTACAAGTTGCATATACATGGACATAGAATTACTAAAAACACATGGCTTACTGTCTTTCTGGCCACATCCTGGGTTTCTTGAGGATGGGCACCTGTTCACCATCCCAGCCTCTAATACAGTGCCAAGTGCATAATACTCACTTGTCAAATCAATGAGTAAATAGCAGAGATACTTTTTTTCTTCTCTTTGAACTGAAAATTTAAAGGTAAAAAAGGAAAAAAATGAATATAATTTATTTCCTCAGTACCAGACAAAGAAGGGGAAAGACAGGGGAAAATTTAGTATTTAGTTAGAAATTCAGGGAAGCAGGGGAAGTAATCTGTTTGGGTTCAGTCACTGGGGAAATGTACTTAGTAAGTGAACATGCCTTGGCACTCTTCCCATCAAGATGTGTTGACTATGTCCCTTCCCCTTGACTCTGAGCCTATCTTAGTGACTCAGTTGGAACCACCAAAAGCAGCAGAAGTGACGCGGCATAACTTCTAAGGCTGAGTCAGCAGAGACCATACTGCTTCCACCTGATTCTCTTAGCACGCTCATTCTGAAAGAGCCTATCCCTGCCATCATGTAAGAATTCTGACCAGCCCCTGGGACTGCTGTGCTGGAGGGGCCGTGTGTATATGGGCCTCTGGTTGACAGCCCCAGCTGAGTTCCCAGTCAGTAGCCAATGTCAACTGCTGCCAAGTGCAGACATCAGCTCAGTCGAACCTTCAGATGATGGCAGCCCCAGCCAACATCCTTCTGCAACCACACGAGAGGGACAATCACTAAACAGTTTCTACGCCTGACTCTCAAAATACGATGATAGTTTTAAGCCTCAGATTAAGAGGAAATTTGTTACACATCAATAATAACTGCACCAATTGCCTCTGGGGATTATGACTATTAAAAAAACCCTGAATTTTTCTTCTCTATTTCTGAATGGGGCAATTGAACACTTTATCAATTTTCAGACCAAGCATAACACAAGGACATGCAAGCACATCCCTCATCAGTAAGTGTGTCTTGGTTCATAAGTTAAAACGACATGTAGATTCCATCAAAATGTAAATGAAAATCATAAAGGGCTTCTGGAAAGGAAGCAGTCTCTGCTTAATTAAGGCAAGATATGCAAAACTTGTCTAAGACAAGAGTAGTAAGAATAATTATTAGCGGCTTCTACAAAATGATGTTTCTTAGTTACTGGACAAAGACATGGTTACTAGAAAGGCTTGGAAATTATTCTCCTCTGAAAGGAAATGAGAGGAAAAAACATTCACAGAAACATCTTGTGATAGAAGCCAGCTCTACCCCCATGGAGAGGCGCGATGCTGACTTCATTCCCTGCAATATCCCCGTGACTAATCCCTGGACAATTAGTCCAAACTTACAAATAATCTCTCCAGCCAAGGCAACAGTAGGAAACCTTTCCATATGGCCAGATCTTTCCACAGCCAGTAGCGTTTGCAGGATTTATAAATTAGACCTTTCACTTGCATGAAAGGAAAGAATTGCACATGAGACCTTTTGTTCCTTTTTGCTTTGTACCCCTTCCCATCAGAAACGTGCCCCAACCACGTGTGGCTGTCCTCCAGCACAACAAGGAGGCTTCTCCTTATGGCTGATGCTGGGCCCCTCCTCGCAGACTCTGCCCTTTTCTGTTCAACCTTCCTCAGTACTCCCCACATACGGGAAGGATAGGCCTGGCCTGAGGGCCAGTTAAAAGAGCTGAGCTGTCATCACAGCCTGGCAGGCCAGGACCAGGGCAGCCCAAGGCTAAAGCACACAGCCAGGGATCTAGTTCTTGGGAATGACTTCTTCTCAGTGAACAGCTATGGCTGGCTGTCCTTGAGACAGACTGAGACCTGAAAACTGTACCCCGATTCTTGGCAGGCCCCTGCTTGAGCAATCTTCTTGCAGAGATCCCTTAGAAATCCAGAGACGCGGTGGTTTACAAACTGTTGGGCAAGGCTGCAGGAACACAAGTAGGGGTCATTACACAGAATGAAAGGTGGACAAATGAGATGACTGGAGCTCTGAGTCCCCACCCACACATCAACCAAAGCATCTCTTCTTTCTCCTTCTTGTCATAGTAGAGCTTGAAATATTTTACTTGTTGAATTTATTTGGAAACCACTGCAATACAAGATGACAAGGAGCTTTGGAATCAGAAGGCTTTGGGCTCAAATCCCAGCTCTGTTCCTTATTTACATTCATGGAATGTTACTGATGTCAATTCTTCTGTAAAATGGGGATAACAATGCCGAACTCACAGGCATAGAGGATCTACAGATGAAATGATGTGGTCCGCCTCCTGGCGCAGAGTAGTTGCTCAGTAAGTGATGAATGTTGGGGATTTAAAGGGTCAGGAATCCTACTTTCTTTTTCTCTGCCCAAGGTGAGAACCAATTGAGAAAGAGACTCAGAAATAAGATATAAAATCCCAGAAGGAGGAATCTGTTTGGTGAATGATGTTTAGTCTGTCGCAACAGAAGACTTTCTAATATGGCATCCCGGAATTAAACTTTCCCCCTCCATCACAAGCAGAGCTAGAAATCTGTAGGCCTCTATAAGAGGTGGGAGCTTCCTTGTAAATTTATTTCCCTCTACAGAGGGAAGATCCCAAATGAAGAATGAGGTTGGGGACAAACCACACATTCTCAGTTATTCAAACCCAAACAGATAAGTCAATAACGTGACTGATGTTACCCAGAGCCATCATGTACAGTTGCATATATTCACTATAAAGTTATAGATGATACCATTTATTACATGTTTTGATTTTCCTTTTAGCAATAAATCTAGAGGTTTCCACAGGTTGCAGCCAAACATTCCATTGGTTTCTCAAAATTTTGTTATATAGCAAATGAAGAGCAAAATATCCATTGGAAAGTATTCAGAGAGAAAAAATCACCACATTTAGCCTTGTGCATCCCTTGCCAAGTAATTTTCAAGAGAGAGATATGTGAAAATGACAGATGGGTTAACCCCCTTAGAGTCAAAATGCATAGCAGGTGCATTGCCTGAGAAACATGGATTTTTAAGAGCTACAGTTTACCATTGGCTTCCTTAACCAGGATGGCTGCCCCAGGACTTGACCCACATGACACAGGCCCTGTCATGTATTTTCATAATCTTTAGGGTAATTTTCCAGGGGCTCTTCTCAGTTATTTTTACTGATAATAGTTGGTGCATTTAACATCTGTGGTCTTACAAAGACTTGTTCCCTGCCCCCTGATTCAATATTTCAATCCACCCCCAGGATGTTTTTTGCCTGGAATCTATGCAGATAACAACGGCTTTTTCAATAACTCCCTAGTCTCTTTTAACATAAAGGCTGATCTTGGGTGAGTACCAGCAGTTCACCCTAATGTCACAGTGTGTAATGTATATATACCCTACCCAGATGAAAACTTCAACTCACTGTGAAGACAGGCACTTACCCATTTCTCTGAATACACCCATTTAACTAGTATTGACACTAGTTTCAAGTTGGCAGAAATTCCTGGAAAGGGGACAAAGGGTGTTTAGTTTATTTTGATCTGTTTCCCTTTTACTCCCTCTTCCTAGGTTTCTGCTGGAGAGGTTTTTCCATATTTGGTTGTAAGAAATGGAAAATGGAATGGTCTTATTTTTGGGACACTAGTGATAGGAAACCACTGTAAATTATCTTGCAAAACATCAAGGCCTTAACAGAAATGTGAGTATTCCTGGGGCAAAGGTTTGAAAGATTTGGTGATGGAGTTTTTCTGCACTTCTTTTATCTTTAAAAATTCCATGGATTTGAACAAGAAGCCAAATACAGTGAAAATAACAAAAATTAACATTTGTTGAGCTTTTATTGAGTTGAATGTGCTAGGTGCTTCAGCTTTACTTTCATTATTTCATTTATTCCTCACCACACCTCTATGAAATCAGTACTATTATAATCCCCATTTTATAGAGAACAAAAGAGATTAGGTAATTTGCCACAAAGACATGGAACCAGTAAATAGCAGAGAGGTGCTTGGATTCAAGCAGCCTGACTCCCAAGATTGTGAAGTATCACTGCTGTTGAAAAGATTCAAATATAACTTGTGTTGATATTTTCTATAGAAAAGCCATTCTGGGTTCAACTAGTACTGAGGGTTTAACCAATGAAAGAATTCTTTAGAAATTCTCATTTTTATTACTGGAAGCAAAGAAGCCCTCCCCAAATTAAGAAATCAACCAGCTTATGGGTGGCACCTGTGGCTCAGTGGGTAGGGCGCCAGCCCCATATACCAAGGGTGGTGGATTCAAACCCAGCCCTGGCCAAACTGCAACAAAAAATAGCCAGGTCAGGCATTGTGGCAGGCACCTATAGTCCCAGCTACTTGAGAGGCTGAGGCAAAAGAATCGCCTAAGCCTAGGAGTTGGAGGTTGCTGTGAGCTGTGACACCACCACACTCTACTGAGGGCAAAAATGTGAGACTCTGTCTCTAAGAAAAATTAAAAAAGGAAGAAAGAAACCAGATTAGATTCAACTACAATGTGAACAATGTAACCTAATCATTTGTATGCTCTTATTAACCTGAAATTTTAAAAAAAATTTAAAAACTTTTACTATAATTTGGCTTTTAAAAAATGTTTTTAAATAAAAAGTAAACCAGAGTAGAAATGTATACCCAGGCAAAGAGCTCTATGAAAGAAAATTGTTCCAGCTGAGGAGGCAAATAATGGATCATGAACAACTGTGAAATAGTCTCTGCATTGCAATGCTGAAAACAGCCCACCCCTGGGTGTCTTTCACAATTCTAAGCTGGGAAGACATTTTATACAGTCAGAGTTGCGGTAAACTCCTGGTCTCAATTTAAAACGTATAACACCCAAAGGTCGCGTTGAAAATCCCATTTCTGATAGTCTTTATACTGGTATGGATGAAGGATTTGATAACAGAAAATATATAAAACTTGGGGTAAATTTTTATGTAACTAAACCAAAAATGAAGAATGTTCTAAAAAAGTTTAAGACAAAAATCTTCTAATGCATTTTTATTAGAGCTGTTTACCTTTCAAACTAGGATGCTGTGGTGGGAAAGCCTATTAGAATTACTTTAAATTGCACTCCCTTGGTTCTCTGGGTAAGTTTGAAAGGCAACAATACTGCCTTAAAAATCAAACAAGATTTGTAATCCTCATTATCCCAGGGTCAAACTGGTTGTTGGCAGCTTTTAGTTCCTTGAATAGGCTTTCTAAATAAGCCTCAACTGTTTGGAAATTGCCCATTACTTCATCAGAAACAATCTTCCATGTGAGATTAGGGAAAGATAGGAGACTGGCATTGGAAACAATGCAGGGAACATTTTATGCTCAGCTCAAATCTATGGTTTTGCTTCATTTTCCAGAACAGAATAAAATTCTGTTTATTAGAATATAAAATAGTGCTAGAGTCCAAGCCAGACACTGTGGCTCACATCTTTAATTTTAGATCTGAGTGGAAGGGTCACTTGAGGCCAGGAGTTCAAGGCTAAAGTGAGCTATGATCACACCACTAGAGAGTAGAATTATGATTACTTAAGGGTGGGAAGGGGATGGGGAAGAAAAGGTAGGGAGAGGTTGACTGATGGATACAAAATGACAGCTAGGTAGGAGGGATAAGTCCACTATAGAATGGATATAGTTAACAATAATTTTTTGTATATGTTCAAAAAGCTAGAATAGAAAATTTTTAATGTTCTTAACACAAAGAAATGATAAAGTTTCATTGAAGTGATGGATATCCTAATTCCCCTGAGTTGATTTATAGACATGTGTCAAAATATTGTCCTTTCCCCCATAAATATTTACAATTATGTGTCAACTAAAAAGAAGAGAAAAGTAAAGGCCATACATTGTATGTTGTCCAAGGGCAGACCTGACCATAGCAAAAGTTTCAGAACTTTCTGTTTGGGGTATGAGTGGGTGCTGGGAGTGTGAAGGCTGAAGAATCAGAGCCTCACAACACACCAGGCGTGCATTATTCCTCTCATTCCCTAAATGTGGCTCTATAGCTACCTTCCCTGGGATTAGAGTTTTATCCCTACCCCCAAGTGATACAGAAAGAGAAATTGTTTTTATAAATTTCTAAAACTTGACTAACACTTAACTTCATGTTTTCTATACACTTATTTTATGTATTATTTGTTTTATTTAAAATGTTATACATGATCATGGGCTAAAAACATTTAAACACTTCGTAAAGCAACATCAGTAGGAATGTGGAGTAAGGACTTCCAAAAATTTGCTCCTCCATAAAAGCAACAAGAACACTGGTAAAGTTTGTCAAAATTAACCAAATGCTGACAAGATTCTAAGGAATACTCATGTAAGATAAGTGGCTGAATCTCTGTAAGAACAGCAAGATTTGTGCTGTTTTAATTTGCTCTATTCTGGTCCCCCTCTGCTCAGCCCCAAAGAAGTCATATAGAGGAAGGGCTCTCCATAAACAGTGAAAACAGCAGCCAGGCAGTCACTTAAGGGCAGGATGGTTTTGGAGTTCCTCCAAAACAACTTTCTCAGAGAATTGTCATTATTTGACCTGTCTTGCAAGTCCTTAGCAATGGCCAGTTGCAGGACTTGTCTTTATTGGACATAACTCAGAACTTGTTCACTTTAAATAGCATTTTCTGGGGGCAGAGACAAGATGGCTAACTGAAGCTAGCTTTCCACAGAGGCTCCCATCCAGAAGGAGAGTTAAAGGACAGATATTTAGCACATAACCTGGTGGACTAGAGTTGCACCAAGAGAGAAGGTTGAAGAACGCACATCAACCCCAGATCCTGTATCCAGATAAACTGAGTTTCATTTGTGATGGAGAAATTAAATATATTAATGACATTCATATGTTGAAGAAATGTGCCATAACCAAACCAGCTCTTCAGGATATTCTCAGACATATCCTCCACAATGACCAGCCCAATCCTCTACCACAAAAGTAAACTCACTCAGAAACTTTTAATCAAACTCCAACTTCCACAGTGGCAAAAGGATTAAAAATGTCCACTGGACTTTCAAAACACTCGATACCCAAAATTTTACCAGACTTATCAATATTCTCCATTAATGTAAATGGCTTAAACTGTCCTCTAGAGAGGCACAGGTTAGCTGACTAAATACAAAAACTCAGGCCAGATATTTGCTGCATACAAAAATCACATCTTACCTTAAAAGATAAATATAGACTTAGGGTGAAAGGATGGTCGTCCATATTTCAAGCAAATGGTAATCAGAAAAAAGCAGGTGTTGCAATTCTATTTTCAGACACAATAGGCTTTAAACCAACAAAAGTAAGGAAGGATAAGTAGGGTCACTTTGTATGTGTTAAGGGTAATACTCAATATGATGAGATTTCGATTATTAATATTTATGCACCCAACCAGAACGCATCTCAATGTATAAGAGAAACTCTAACAGACATGAGCAACTTGATTTCCTCCAGCTCCATAATACTTGGAGATTTCAACACTCCTTTGGCAGTGTTGGATAGATCCTCCAAGAAGCCGAGCAAAGAAATTTTAGATTTAAACCTAATCATCCAACATTTGGATTTAGCAGACATCTACAGAACATTTCATCCCAACAAAACTGAATACACAT
>CAUYPK010063219.1:0-12482 GCA_963574355.1 Loris lydekkerianus
TTCACATATACCATTGTAAGATACACCACAAGTGTATTCTCACAAATCCCCCTCCTTCCACCCACCTCCCCCCACCCTTCCTCCCTTCTCCACCTTCCCCCTATTCCTAGGTTGCAAATGGGTTACAGCATTCATGTGAAAGCCCTAAATTAGTTTCATAGTAGGGGTGAGTACATTGGATACTTTTCCTTCCATTCTTGGGATACTTTACTAAGAAGAATATGTTCCAGCTCCATCCATGTAAACATGAAAGAGGTAAAGTCTCTATCTTTCTTTAAGGCTGCATAATATTCCATAGTGTACATATACCACAATTTATTAATCCATTCGTGGATCAATGGGCACTTGGGCTTTTTCCATGACTTAGCAATTATGAATTGGGCTGCAGTAAACATTCTGGTATCATTTGATCTTTAATAAGCCTATCAAAAACATTCATTGGGAGAAAGATTCCCTATTTAACAAATGGTGCTGGGTGAACTGGCTGGGACCTACAGAAGATTGAAACTGGACCCTCACCTTTTACCATTAACTAAAATTGATTCTCACTGGATAAAAGATTTAAACTTAAGACATGAAACTATAAAAATACTATAAGAGAGAGTAGGGAAAATGCTTGAAGAAATTGACCTGGGATAATTTTTTATGAGGAGGATCCCCCCTGGCCATTGAAGCAGCACTAAACATATATTACTGGGATCTGATCAAACTAAAAAGCTTCTGCACTGCCAAGAGCATAGTAAGTAAAGGAAACAGACAGCTTTCAGAATGGGAGAAGATATTTGCAGGTTATGTTTCTGACAAAGGTCTAATAACTAGAATCCACAGAGAACTCAAACTAATCAATAAGAAAAGAACAAATAACCCCATTTCTTTGTGGGCAAGAGATTTGAACTGAAACTTCTCTGAAGAAGACAGGTGCATGGCCTACAAACACATGACAAAATGCTCTTCATCCTTAATCATCAGAGAAATGCAAATCAAAATTACTTTCAAAATACCATCTAACTCCAGTAAGATTAGCCCACATCACAAAATCCCAAAACTCAGATGTTGGCATGGATGCAGAAAGAAGGGAACACTTCTACACTGCTGGTGGGAATGCAAACTAATATGGCCTCTTGGAAAAAATTTTGAAGAATACTCAAGGAACTAAAAGTAGACCTGCCTTTTGACCCTGCAATTCTTCTACTTGGTATATACCCAGATAATGAAAAATCATTTTACAACAAAGACATTTGTACCAGAATGTTTATTGCAGTCCAATTCATAATTGGCAAGTCATGGAATAAACCCAAGTGCCCATCAACCCATGAATGGATTGGCAAATTGTGGTATATGTATACCATGGAATACTATGCAGCCATAAAAAAACATGGAGACTTTACATCTTTTACCTGGATGGAGCTGGAACATATTCTTCTTAGTAAAGTATCTCAAGAATGGAAGAAAAAGTACCCAATGTACTCAATACTATTATGAAACCAATATATAATTACCTACACATTTATATAAATAATAAAACTATAGTCTAGAAAGAAGGACAGAAGAGGAGGGAGATGGGAGGGAATGGGGGAGGCCAGGAAGAGCGAGGGTATTTGGTAGGACTTCACCTAATGTGCATAATGCAATGGTACATTTCAAAACTATTAAGAGTAGAGTATAAATGTCTTACCACAACTAATCAGTAAGTGAGGTGATGGTTATGTTAACAAGTTTGATGTAAGCTTTCCACATTGTATACCAAATCATCCCATTGTACCTCATAAATGCATTAATGTACACAGTTATTATTTAATAAAAATATTAAATTAAATTAAACTGGTCATAATAGTGTCATAACCTTAAAATGTAAAAAATAAAGAAAAAGGCACATAAGACCTAAAACTTAAAATCATTGTTGATAGAAATTAGTGGGAGCCTAAATATGTGCAAGGATATATCATGTTTGCGAACTACAAGATTTAATATCAAGATGTTAGTTCTCTTGAAATTGATCTACAGACTCAATGTAATTCCAATAAAAATTTAAAGTAGATTACAAAATTTATATATGTGTGTGATGGACCTGACGGCCAAGATAATTTTGAAAACAAGTGACAAATTTTGGGACTCAAACTGTCAGAATCCAAGACAAACTATAGTGCTGTACAATCAAACTAGTTTGGAAACTGTGAGCAAGACAAATACACGGTTAAGATAGAACTAAGAATGCTAAAATAGATCCAAACATATATGGTCAGTTGACTTCCAACAAAATTTGCAACTAATTGAATGGGTAAAGGGAAGTCTTTTTAACAAATAATGCTAGAACAACTGGATAAACTTATAGAAAATAATGACAGACAATAAGCCTTTACCCCCACTTTTCATCACACACGAAAGTTGATTCTCAGTAAATTACAAATTGAAGTATAAGAGCTAACACTATCAAATGTCCAAAAGAAATCTAGGAGAATATACCTGAATTGCAGGGCAGGTAAAGATTATGCAGGATCCAAAATTATATATTCCCAGGCCAGCCTGGTGGCTCACGCTGGTAACCCCAGCACTCTGGAGTCCAAGGTAGGTGGATCTCCTGAGCTCAGGAGTTTGGAGACCAGCCTGAGCAAAGCTTGAACCCATCTCTACTAAAAATAGCTGGGCATTGTGGTGGGTACCTATAGTCCCAGGTGCTCAGGAGGCTGAGGCAAGAGAATCTCTTGAGCCCAAGTGTTTAAGGTTGCTGTGAGCTGACACCATGGCACTCTATCCAGGGCAACAGAGTGAGATTCTGTCTCAAAAAAAAAAAGAAAGAAAGAAAGAAAAAAACGGTCCAAAAATATATACTCTCAAAAAAAAAAAAAAATTAGATTTCATTAAAATTAAACCTTCTGTTCACCCGAAGATATCATTATGAAAATTAAGATATAAGCTACAGACTGGTTAATATCATTTGCTTTACACATAGGTGACAAAGAATCAGAAACCAGAAAATATAAACAACACCTACAATTCAATTAGAAAAAGACAAATAACCCAGCAAAAATAGGCAAAAGTCTTAGACACTTAACAACAAAAAGTGCTATGTGAATGAGTAATGAGCAGATGAAAAGGTGCACACTATCATGGATCATGAGGGTGACAGAAATTAAAAGTATGATGAGATGCCACTTCACACCCACTGAAATGACTAAAATTAGAAAGACTGACAACACCAAATGTTAGCAAGGATGTGAAGCAATTAGAACTCTCATGTTGCTGTCAGGAGTGTAAAAGAGTTCAACTGCTTAAAAAGTGGCAGTTTCTTATAAATGTGCTCCACTCTTTGACCAGTAATTCCATTCTAGAGTTATTTACTCAAAAGAAATAAAAACATATGTTCATAGAAAAACTTATCCAAGATTGTTCATGCCAACATTATAATTAGCCCTAAACTAGAAACAACTTAAATGTTCATCAGTGGGAGAAGAGATCAATAAACCAGGGTGTATTCTTACAAGGAAATACTAGTTGGCAATGCAAAAAAATTCATGCATACAGAACACGGATGGACCTCAAAGCTCTGCTGAATTTTAAAAGGCCAACATGAAAGTGCATGTATTGTATGATTCAATTTATATGAAGTTCCGGAACTGATGGAACCTATTTATGGCAATAAAAATCACAGCCTATAGGAGGTAAAGATTGGAAGGAGTATAAGGTGATGGAAAACGCTCTGTTGTGTTCGGAGAATCGATTATATGAGTCTACAAGATGGGATAATGGTCTACAAGATGGGACAATGACGTGCATGAGCTTGTCCAGGAAAAAGAGTTACATATCTCACTGCTGAATATCACCACCATCCAGGGGAGGACTTTGAATGTGAGCACAGTAATACTCAGCAATGCAGTACTTTCTCCAAGATGGGTTTGCAAACTTCATTGTCCAACCTTCTATACATTTATCAGAACTCATACACCTTTACACTTCAGATTTGTGTATTTAACTTTATATAAATTTTACCTCCTGTTAAAGCATGGTCTTTGAAATCAGATAGACCTCAGTTCAAATCCTCAATTTATCATTGACTAGCTGATAGGTCCTTTAACCTCTGTGAGTATTAGTTTCCTCACCTATAAAGGAGAAATAATAAAAATTTCATAGGGCAGATGTAAGTATAAAAATGAGATCAAGTTTTTAAAGAGATTAGCACAGTGTGGACATGCAATAAATTCTATGACTATTTTTTTACATAGTAAAAATCTAACTGAAAAAAAAGAAAGAAAGAAAGAAAGAAAAACAGAGTAAACACACACACAAAGAAAATAATAAAGATTAGAGCAGAAATGAAGAGAGTATCTACAAAGAAAACATTGACTAATCATCAGCAAGACCGATTAATAAAAAAGAGAGAAGGCACTTGGTAAAGAGTCAAGCCAGAGATGTCATAGAGATTAAAAACATAAAAACACGAAGAACTTTGTGTCAAAAATTCGCAAACTTAGATTAAAAGAGCAAATCTCTGGAAAAAAATATAATTTGCCAAACTTATTTAAGGGAAATAAAATACTTGAGTCTATAACCACTAGAAACTATTTTTTTTTTTTTAAATCTTCCCACACAGATAAAGCAGACTGAAAATTTTCTACCGGACATTAAAAGGAAAAATAATTAGAAACATATGCAAACTATTCTAGAGCCCAGAAAAGAGGAAACACTCCCTAACTTGGTTTATGAGGCTAGTATGATCTTGAGATTGAACTGACAATAACAATATGAAAAAAAGAAAATTATGGGCTAGTTTGATGTGTGCAATTAGTTCTAGGAAGTCCTAAGTAAAACACTGACAAACTAAACTTAACAGTGTTAAAAAAGATAGTATGTTAAGACTAAGCCTATTTTTCCCTATGTATTGGATAGGGTCAACTAACTTATAATAATTTCTAAACTGACTTACATGATAGAAGTTTACTTTTTGCTTGTGAAAAGTCTAAAGTGGGCAATTTACTCTAGAAGGGAAAATGGGAATTTACTAAGAGAGCCAGGCTCCTTTCATCTCCTGGCTCTGCTGTCTTTAGTAAGCGGCTTCCAAGGAAGGCCCTGCACTCACACACATCAGCTGAGAGGGTACATGACAGGTGAGGGCACTATTAGACAATGACTGCATGCTTAAGGATTGCCACAACTCGGGCTCTCTCCCTGTGACATCCAAAGGGTGTTTAAGCTTTAACACCTATGGATAAGTTGCCTGAGGGTCCACCCCAAGCTGCAAAACATCTCACCTAGAGGCCGTGCGGCTCTCTGGGTCTCCTACACTGGGAAGTAGAACAAACCTCTCACAGTCAGTTGGCCTGAACTCAGTCTCACATGCCGCTCTACTGCAAGGGAGGCAGGACGTTACACCTCACCTGTGTGCCTAGGATGAAGAGGGTGGGTGGTGAGACAGCTGGGCAGTGACAGAGTGTGAGTTCTCACAGTAGCTTGTGAAAGGAGAGAGCACACATGATCATTTCAACAGAAGCAGAAAACAATCATGTAAGACTTACATATTCATGAACAAAAATACACAAACTTGGAAATAGGACTGCCTCACACTGACACAGTGCAATAGCAAAGAAACTAACAGCAAACATAATATTTAATGGTAAAACATGAAAAGTTCTCCATAAGGTCAGGAACTCTCATTACTACTGTTGGTATTCAATGCGATATCGGGGGTCACAGTTGATAAGCAAATATCACAAAATAAATCGATAGCATGTAAAAGATTGGAAAGTAAATAACAAAACTGCCGTGTTTTCACTTGTGAATGGCTGCATTAAAAAAAGAAACTAGAGACACACATTATATTTTTACAAATAGTAAGAAAATTAGCAGGCTTTGTGGATAAAAAACTAGTAGAAAAATCAATTGGGTATTATAGACGGCCATACAGATTAAAATACATAAAAAGGGAGAGACAAACGGGTTGATTGAGAGGGCCCAGAAGCAGCCCTGCACATCCAGGTCCTCCTTACCTTTAACAGAGTGATCACTGCAAATCTGGGGGTGGGGGAGCAGAGACTGGACAGTAAGTGGTGCCGGGGCAGTGATTATCCTCACGTAAAAGAATAAACTGAATCCCCACCTAACCTAATCAATTCCGAATTATTTAGGACACAAAGGTAAAAACTAAAATATAAAATCTTAGAGTACCACGGAGGAGGATATATTTACAACTGCAGGTTAGGGAAAGATTTCCTATAATACATACAAACCATAAAGGAACATGGATAAATTCACTTATATTAAAGTTAAGAACTTTGTTTCTTGATGAACAGAATATCTTTTCTATTCATGAAAAGACAACATAAAGGAGATTTTTAAAAAAGCATCTAAAAACTGGACCAAATATCTGCAAAATATCACCAATGAAGGATTACTATTCACAAAAGGTACTAGGAACTCCTGAAGTTCTTGCATCGATCGCCCAGTGGCAACGGGAGGAAACAAATGGTAAATAAACAGGAAAATATTTTCATCCTTATCAGTAAAACCACAGTCAAGTACCATTTTATACCCATCAATTTGGAAAATGCTAAGAAGCCTGAGAATACACAATGGGCAAGCTTGGGGAGCCATGGAAACCCTATACAGTGCTGGCAGGTGTTTAACTTGGCATTACCACCCCAGAACGTTATCTGATATTATCTACTAAAGTCAAGTGTGTCAGACACTGAAGCTTGGGACCAAACCTAGAAAAAGTCCTCAAAAGTATCAGAAGATATGGAAAAGAATGTTCAAGACATCACTTTTTTTAAAGGAGAAAAAAATTGGAAAACAAATTTTCACCAATAGAGGAACAGTAAGCAAACTGTGGTGTGTACATGGAATGCAACACTATGCAGGATTGAAAATATCTGAAATGAGAGAACGCACACCCATATAGATTAACCTCACAGATGTAAAGCTTCACCACACAGGCAGGTGTCAGAGTAACACGCTCAGCATGAGTTCAGTCCACTTGTAACAAGTTAAAGGATATTGTCATATGAGGTTTTTAAACAGCCTTGAAAGAGACACAGTATTCATCATGGTGGTTAACTTTGGGGAGGACGAGAGATTGTCAGGGAGGTAGATGGTCATCTCTTTCTTACACTGGGGTGGTGAGTGTGCAGATATTCACTTTTACCTTTTTTATGCTTTTCTTACATGCTATAAATATTCTATTTTTACTAAAGCTAGAGATGGAGGGTCATCTAGCTCCTGCCCCATGGTTTTACACTAGAAAAGAAATTTTTTTTCTAGCATATCTCCCTGGTAATTAATTTTCTTTTCCTTTCCCTCTTTGCTTTGACAAGGGATAACATGAGTGTCCTTTAGGGAAAAGGAAGGGATCATTCTGGAGATCACCCCTACATTTCAAGACATACTTGGTTTTTATTTAAGTGACAAGTCAGCAGTTACTACTGGGCCTTTTTCTGAACTAAAAGAAGATGGATGCAAAGAGAAGAATCAAGTTCCAGCCCAAAAAACCCAGACCTGACTTTCTCACTAGCTTTCACACCACTGCAACAACTACTATTATGTTATATCTGCATTTTAACCAATGAAGCTTGTGAGAAACAAGGAAGAGAGACAACTTGGGTAGAATTAATAGCTTTTTGTTGCAAAATCAAGGTGGGAATTCGTTTTTCTGATTCCTGGTTCTGCATCCTTTTTGTCTTTAACACATTAATGTGTGCATGAAGGCTAAATGCACCAACAGCAAAACAATCTTACTGAGAGGCCAAAGGGAGATGTTTTTGCATGGGGGGAATTTGCCAAGAGCACCCGAATGAATGCCCTGTCATTCTCGTTTTCCCTCTATCTTTCCCTTCTACCCTCACCCTCCATCCCCTCTCACCACATTTCTCTGTCTATATCATTTTGGCAAGAAAAACAAAAATGGAACTCTAACTCTAGGTGGTTTTCTTAATTTCCAGAACTGAAAAATGTGGGTAGTGTGGCCTGGGAGGACCTGAGCAATTGGGCTCCTGTCTGCCTCTCCCAGAAACCCCGATTTTCATGTCTCACCAGCCCCTGACAGCAGTCTCTTGATGTGAGTGTTTTCCCCAGATTAAACCTTCTCTCCAGCTTAATCTGAGTCTTCCTCTCCTTCCTTGGAGCAGTAGTTTGGTGTGAGTTTCGTTTTCACTTTCCGAAAAATTAAGAACATTATCCACTAACATCACAAGTTTGTTACAAACATTAAAGCACATCCAGTGTCTCAGGAGGGGCAACCAGAGACCATAGGAAAAAAAAAACAACTAAAGAGAAAGATTGGGATCAGATATAAGGGAAATTTTGAGGGTGACAGAAGTGTTTCAGATACAGAGTGTGGTCGTGGCTACTTAGTCTTATAAATTTTCAGATACACATTTAAGTGTACACGTAAAGTGGGTTCATTTGATTGCATAAAATTATGGCCAATAAAGGCTCGCTAGAAAGAATGAATGTACCTCTAATAATCAGGATAATTTACCACCCTGTCTCCCCTGACCCCCAGCTTTCTAAGAGGAAGCAGTACTGGTTTAAAAAGATTTCGCCACTAACCAGCATTGTATCTCACCATCGCCCTCAGTCTATACATCGGGTGGGGGGGCAGGAAAGAGGAGGAACAGGTCTCTAGCCTGGTGTGTACTCAGTGGTTAGGGACAGGAAGGATAGAGAGGTGTCCTTCCCCTAAAGCCAAAGGCAGCCGTGACCACCCAGGAGAGTCACTCACAGATATGGGGAGCCTGGCACCTTATCGCCATGACGAATTCTTGCTGAAAATGAAATCTGCCCATCCTGCTCCACCTGGCATTGTCATAGGAGCTGAGCAGAGGAAGTTCTTGGGAAAATCTTCCATTTGTACCCCCAAGATTTGAGATGTAGGGCCTCTTCTTTCTGGAGATTTCTGATGGAGAAAAGCTTTCTGGAGAGCCTGACTCCACAGGGTAAGAAGGGACCCTGGTTTATAAAACCCGGGAAGAAGATGGAGCAGGCGATCAATGTGTTCAGTTCCTGTGGCCGTGAGGCCTGAGAATAATGACCCCTGTAGTTCTGCATCTCCACTGGAAGGAATCCATGGCTTAGAGGAGAACACAGGAGTTGTAGAGTGGCCAAATATACCCATATGGAGGAGGTGCTGGGAATGTAGACATATTAAAGGGCAGATAGGAGTGTGCTCCCCATCCCAAAGAGCCCTTGGTCATGGAGGTTATGGAGGTCAAGGCGAAGGAGTTGCACTGCTTTGTTCCAGCCTCAGAGAAACTGCACAGAATGCTGTGCCATAGCACCAGGAACAGCCGGAACCAGACCAAGTCACCATAAGGCCCAGGGATGCTGGCCACCATCCCATAACCTGTCACGGAAGATCACACCTCAGTGCCCTGACTCCCCCGAAGGGATAGCCCTTGAGGAGGAGGAGGTGAGGAGGCAGCTCAGGGCTCAGCCGGGCACCTTTCCACATGAGGAAGAGGACAAAGTGAGCTTCAAACTGAGTCTGAGCTTGGAGTTTGAAACTAAAACAGACCTTTAAATAACAAGGAGTGACCCCCAAATACAGCTTGTGTTCAAAATATTAAGAAATTGGCATAAATGGTGAAAATAGCCCTGTTGGAAGCATAGATTTAAAAAACATAATAAATTCATTTCATGTTTGTAGCCTACTGAGATGCGACGGTGACATAAGAAAAAGAGATAATGTTTGGGAGTCCTTAACCAAGCACTTGGCATGTCGGTAATGACCATAATTTCCCCAGGTATACAGGAGCCACTGAAAATAATTACCTGACTAATTGTTTTATTAAATATTAATAGTTTCTGAAATGTTTTATAGTTTCCTTATCTTGTTCATGAATTTAAAACCCATTTATTCTTCCAATTATTCAACTATTTAGTGAGCACTCAGTAGGTGCTGGGGCAGCAAGAGGCTGTGGTGTGGACCCCACGGAGCTTGCCGTGTGCTGGGTCCCCCGCCCCCAACCCACACTGAGAGTATTCTACAACACCGTCTGCCCCCTTGCCACATCTGTCACATCCTCAGCTATCCCACCTCTAGGACTCCTTCTCATCCACCTTTCTGTGTCCAGTAAACATTTCAGCCTTCTTGGTCAGATGATTCTTCCCATTTCAAACAATGCTTTGGAAACATAAATCTTCCCTCACATATTGGAAAAGACAGAAATTTGAAATTTGGAAAATTTCAAATCAGATTGGGTTCTGAGTGGGACTCTTCATCTCTTACCCCAGCTCCCTTATGCCCCGGTGAGTGACGTGATTGAAGGCAGCTGCTGCCCCTCGGAACCTCATGTTCCTGGGGAGAATGACATCACCTCATGGGGGGCTGTAAGCATTAAATGCAGTAATGAACATGGAGCACTCAAGCTCTCCCTAAATAATATGTATTATTATTGTAATGCAGGTAAATTTGAACAAATCACTTAACCTCACTGAACCTTAGCACCTTCACCTTTAAAACAAAGTCATTAATAACATACTTGTCTCCCTCCTAAGGTTGGTGTCAGATCTATTGAGATAATAGATGTAAAAGACATTTTCTATATTATTAAGTGCTATTCAACAGTAAGCTATTGTTGGCATTTTCAGTGATACTCTAAGCTGAAAGCTTCTTTAAAAAAAAAAAAAAAGAGTCAAAAGAAAAATGAAAAAAGAATACAGCCATGGTGTTACCACTGCCTTTCTGTGACATTTATAAGCAATCTGGAAACCATCCAATTCCACGAGTTAATTTGATTCTGCTTTGAATCACACAACTGTGGTTTGGCACATTCTGGCTTGCTTTCTCTTCCTCAGTCCTGACGTAACATGCCCAGAAGACTCCAGGTTTGGAATGGGCTAAAGGCCCCCCGCACTCTGCAGCAGGCCTCAGCTAGCTTCCTGCAGACCTTGTCCTGGAAGATTCCATCTTCTCTCAAGAGTTTCAAATCCTTTCACTGGAGAAATTTCAGCTCTCATGAAATGAAGGTAGAATGTAAGCATTGTTCTATTGGATGCGGGAAAGTGTTCTCCAGGAGCTGACTTGTGCTCTCAGCCTGGGGACTGTGACACTGGTGATTGCTTGAGAGAGAGGCACCCTGCTAAGGGAAACACTGCCTTCAGTCCAGTGGAAACACGCAGCGGGAGGTGGGCAGAGGTCCACACTGTTGCACTCCCAAAAGCCCAGGATGAGGCTCCTGTTGTTCATTTATTCAGCTATGCCAAGGCCCAAACTTGTTAGTTCCCAGAGCAGCAGATCAATCCTTCAGCCTCGTGGGTGCCAGGGTGAGTGGAGGTAATATTCACCCCATGGGTTACAAGGTGTCAATGTGAAAGTACGAGAAGTGCTTAGAACAATGGCCCAATGCACAGTAGGAGCTCTCTGTAGGAAGGGTGACCATTTAACTTACCCTCCGTTATAATGTATCAGGGTCCTTTTGAAAGTGAAAGGGGCAACAGGCATTAGTGAGACTATCACCACAAACCAGGATGTGTGGCACAGTGAAGACATGCTTTTAGCTGGCACTGGTCACTGGTTGGATGTGTAGACACCAGTGGCTGCAGGTGCCCAGGCACTGGCTTCCTGTGTCAGCAGAGTTCTGGAGTAAGCACCATGTCTGGCACAGGTGGAAGTAAGTCTCCAGCTGATCTTTCTGGCCCTATAGGGACAGTGGGAAGAATGGTTCCCAAGTGTGGGCTCTTCCTGTGTTAGGATGCCATCACTGGCACCCTATGGACTGGGGTAAGCGAGCCACAGTGTCACAGGGTCCATCTTTATCCCAATGATACTTCACAAAGACAAGCATGAGAAAACATCCTCTTCTGCCTAGCCCATTTGTCAACTGTTTTGGGTGAGGGTGAGAAATAAACACACCCAAATCCAGATATAGACTCGGCCCTTACTAGCTCCATCCCACTGAATTGGGAGGTTGATGTGGGCAGTGGGTGAAATGCTTACCTCTCATATCCCCCAAACTACCTCCTACTGGGGTCACAGCCTTGAAGGGGCACCAAAGCATTCTGTGAGAGCAGCTCCCCTTGTGATCTACTTCCCTCCCAGCCAAGCATCCATCTGTCCATCTGTTCATTCATTCACTCAGCATGTAGGGAAGTGTCAGCTCCTGTGTCCCAGGCATGGGAATGGCATAGTGGATACGACTATAAAAGCCTTTCCTCTGTGGAGCCTACAGTCTCGACTCGTTGTGTCCAGTCTGGTAGCTACTAGCTACACATAGCTATCTAAATTGAGCCAATATCACCGGCTCATTAACCAAGACCTAACTATTATTCTTCACCGCCCTCCATAGCACCAATGACGGCTAAGATTCCCAAAGCTGGGACAACCTAAGACAGGATATGGAGAGGCTGCAGGCTGGATTACATTCATAGTACCCAAAGACGGGTAAGATCACTCTGCATTCAGTCAACCTAATACAGGGAACAAACCATTCATGTTTGTATCCCCATGACGGGTAAGACTGAAACTACAAGAGCAGGCAACCTAAGACAGGGGC
>CAUYPK010063224.1:0-17880 GCA_963574355.1 Loris lydekkerianus
AATAGCCAGGCAGTGTGGCGGGTGCCTGTAGTCCCAGCCACTCGGGAGGCTGAGGCAAGAGAATCGCTTAAGCCCAGGAGCTGGAGGTTGCTGTGAGCTGTGTGATGCCACGGCACTCTACCAAAGGGCCATAAAGTGAGATTCTGTCTCTATTTAAAAAAAAAAAAAAAAAAAAATCTGTTTTTCTCCCACCAATGCCACCTTGTACCTCAACCTCCCAGGTGTCCTGCCAGCTTGTCATGTTCCTGATCCATCACATAAGCCAGCGTGTGCTCTCCAAAGCAATAGGGTGGGGTGTTGGTCAAGAGCATCAAGGCCCTGCAGGTTAGAAGAACAGCATCAGCAAAGTGTGGGTCAGGATGAAGCCTGGCCTGCTGGAGGGACAGTGATAGACAGTTCAGCTGCAGGCCTCACGGGGTGGCACTGGGAAAAACAATGGGAGAGTCAGGCTGGAGGCAGATGGTACTAGTCTTGCTCATGCCCCTCCTGGATGATGGGCAGCAGGAGAATGCCCAACCCCTTCAGGGAGAGCTCACAGGTGTGTGCCTCTTCTGATGGTGACACCATAGGAGATCTGAATCCCCGGGGGACAGAGAGGAGGGACTGAGCTCAGAAGACAGTGCCAGATGAGAAGAGATGAGGATATTTTCTTGTCTGTAATTCTTTTAAAAGTCACCTTGTTAAAATTGGATGCCTGACATGACAGTGAACATAAGAAGTTACTTTATGGGAAGAGGCTCTAGGCTAAGAGTGGGGCACAATAATTGGACTCAAGATGATTGAATCATTGGCTAGAGTGCCCACTAACACACAGAAGTCTCCCCCTTCAAAGGTCCTCTCTCGTAGAATAGACCAATCAATGAATCGTACTAACTGCCTTTACTGATGAATTCAATCAGGCAATTGGTTTGACTATCTCCCAATTACCATTTTCTCTTAATTAAAATATGCATCTCCCCCCTTTCCTACACACATTTTATCACTTCCAAAATAAAGATGTGTCTTAAAATAGATCTGCATGTTTATTGTAAGTTTCTCTCTCTCTCTCTCTCTCTTTTTTTTTTTTTTTTTTTTTTTTTTGAGGCAGCTATTAAATCAATGATGTGTCTTATAATCAATGGCATATTATCATGGAGGAAATAGTGTAATTACCAGAATTGATGTCCCATTTTCAAGTAGTATAGATAAGATCATTCACTGGGCACCTGGAAACACCTGTACTTGCCCACACATGCCAACCTGTGTGTGGACAGCCTCAGCAGGCCCTGCACATACACACACCCATGTGCTCACCACCCACTCTCACCTTAGAGACATCAGCTGGCTGTGAATTTTGGATGCCATGGGACCCTCAGAGAGCCCACAGAAATGCAGTGTGCTAAGTCCCACCCTCCATTTGTAAATGTCATGGAGAAATTGCTTTTGGCTCACTCTGCTGCTGACTGTGCTGCTGATTGGTCTCAGCGAGGGGCGACGATGCTGTACCTGGCAGGAGACAGGGCCTGGCCAATGAGATTCAGGCAGGCAGAGAAAATGGTTGTTGCCAACAGAGGAGCATCCTGGGAGCTGGGCACTCCCCATCTGGCACACCAGCCCCTGTCCCCTCAGAGGCTCAGCCACTGCAGAGCAACCCAAACTGCTTCAGTGTCTGTTCTCACTTCAGGACCTGGCTTAGTTATCTTCCTTGGATCATCTAGGTTAAGGGATTCCCAGACAGCTGGTAAAACATTGTTTATTGTTTTCTTTTGCTTTTATTTTGAGAGAGAGTCTCACTCTCTCACCCTGGGTAGAGTGCCATGGTGTTGTAGCTCACAGCAACTTCAAACTCTTGGGCTCAGGAGATCTCTTGCCTCATCCTGCTGTAGTAGATGGGACCATAGGTGCCCGCCACAACGCCTGGCTGGTTTTTCTATTTTTAGTAGAGACAGGGTCTTGCTCTTGTTCAGGTTGGTCTGAACTCCTGAGCTCAGGCAATCACCCACCTCAGCTTCCCAGAGTGCTAGGATTACAGGTGTGAGGCTCAGTGCCCAGCTGGAATATATTATTTCTGAGTGTCTGTGAGGGTATATCTGGAAGATACTGGCATTTGAATCAGTGGACTGAGTAAGGAAGGTCCACCCTCACTGATGTGAGTGGGTACCACCCAATCTTCAGGGCTCAGATAGAACAAAAAGGCTGAGGAAAAGCAAGGTGCTCCCTCTTCTTGAGCGAGATATCCACCTTCTCCTACCCTCCAACATTTATGTTCCTGGATCCCAGGACTTTGGGCTGAGACTAAATATCACTGGCCTTCCTGGTTCTCCAAGCTTATCATGAAGCTTGTGTCTGAGACAATTCCCATAATAAATCCCCCCTCATATACATTCTATTGGTTTTACTTTGAATTAGTTCTTAACGGATTCACTTCCTGTCCCTTCTCCTAGAAGAGAGGAAGAATGTGGGTAACGAGGTGGTCACCACTCGTCCGGGGGCGGAGAGGGAAGATGATGGATTGCCATTCACCCCATCTGCTAGGCTAAGACAGTAGATAGTGGGAGTGAGTGGCCCGGTGAGGTAGCAGAGCCTGTGAGGGGAAATTCCAAGAACTTTCTAGAAGGGTGACTTGGGCGTGGTACCCAGAGGATCCTCTATTCTTCCTCTGAGGCCTGTGGGATTCTCAAGGAATGTAGGCCTAGGCTATGTCTGAATAAAGCAAGCCCCTCCTGGCACCATTCCGCTACAGCCCCTCTGCCCAGGACACCACCTGCAACCTACATTTTGTGGCCACGGAAATTTCTGGGACAGAGCATTTTGCCTCTGCCTGGCTTCCCTTAGCGGGGTGGCTTTTATGCAGTGGGGTAGGGTGGGGTGAGATGGATGAGGAAGAAGCTTTGACTTTGATCCAGACTTGTTCCCATTCTGACACCAGACCAGAGAAGAGGGAAACTGACCAGACAGAGCAGGAGCTGCAGCAGCTGTCAGAGAAGTGGTGCCCACACCCCACTGTACAAAGTCTGCAGAGAAGCCCCAAGGAGAGTGAGCAGCCAGAGGCTCTGATTTGTAATTTCACTTAAGGCTATTAAGGGGGCAGTTTGGGCCATTTTCTTGAGAGGACTGGAAAAGTTCCAGAGCCCTTGACTAATGAGTCCCAAGTATTAATCCCATTAGCTGTCTACCGTCTGTAGCTTCTGACTAGGTCTCCTTCTCCCCTTCTCCCCCGAATCTCCATTCCCCTGGAGAAAGCCCCCTGACCCTGTGCTCATGGCATGTTCCCGTAAGCCCAGGCAGGCCCTGTTACTAGGCTAGTTGTACCAGAAATTGAAGAAGCAGTGTAGGCTGTCACCCATGCCGGGCAATTGGGGTGACTGTTTCCAGAGAATCATCAAGTCTCAGTTTGAAGAGCTCCAAGAGGTCACGGAATTTTCCCCCTTTTTCCCTCCACAGCAGTGGTTAGTTAATAGTCTTTAAAGGGCACACATCTTCTGCAGGTCTAAGGCTGAGGTTTCTGAATTTCTAACAGACATGCTTAACATTTTTATGCAGGTGGTCCATGAGCCGTACCTTTCGAGCTCCTGTTTTATAGCATCTCTGATGGATGGTTCTTGCTCTCTGATTAGACAGCTCTGTCCTCTGAATCCATAAGAAGTCAGTCTAACCTTTATCTCATATGACCACTCTCGGGCCTGTGTGGCACAGGACAAAGAGTACCAGTTGTAAAGTCACACAGATGTGAGATGACATTCCAGTTCTGCTACTTACTTGCTGTGTGATTTGGGGCATACAAAATCCTGTGGATATTGGGACCCCTCCTGCTGGGGGCTGTGAGCCCCCTGGTTTCGGGCAGGAAGGAAAGCTCCAAACCCTGTGATTTGGGACACATACAAATGACTCCATTTCTCCGTTTATGCAAGGAGAGAAATAATAGATTGGGGACTTCTGCCTCTGCCACAATGCAATAGACACTTTTTCCATCCCTCCTACTTGGTATATCTAAACTTACTGGACATTATGAATGACATAAACCGAAGATTCTGATGGTAGAGAGCAGAAGAAAATCCAGGGAGAGATGTTGGGACCTAAGGAATGAAACTGTCAGAACCTTGCCTTTTCCTTGTGCCTCATATATCTTATCAACAAACAGCAAGAAAACATCTGAAAAAATGATCCTGTCTTAAAGAAAAATCAACAGGGGGTAGTGCCTGTGGCTCAAAGGAGTAGGGCGTCGGCCCCATATGCCGGAGGTGGTGGGTTCAAACACAGCCCTGGCCAAAAAATGCAATAAAAAAAAGAAAAGAAAAAGAAAAATCAACAGGGGTAAAAGAGAAAAGGAAGAGACATGCAGTGAAAAAAAGCAAAAGAAAACTTTAACCATTTTTAATATCTTTAGAAATGTAGGAAAATATATTATAGCTATAAAAAAATAGGATTCTATAAAATAGTGCATTCAGAGAATAAGAAAGAATTATTGGAATTTTATATACATATAAAATTTGGAATTATATATATATGTGTGTGCATATACTATATATATGACAGGAAAATGTCAAAAATTAAAAGTAGGTTGAAAAATAAAGTTGAATAAATCTCTCAGGATTCAGAACAAAAATGCAACAGATGAGCAGGGAGGGACGATAGGGAAGATTTACGAAAATTAGAGGATTAATTCACGAGTGACAGGAGTTCAAGAAGGAGAGACACAGCAAGCAAAGAGATAATAATTTTTAAAAAACGTTTCCTAAACTAAAGGGATATGAATTGCTAGGTTAACACTGAGAGATTTCCGAGTACATGAATTTAAATAACCTACAATAGGGTATATCTTTGAAAGACGTCCAGAGATAGAAGAATCTGAATGCTTTCAGAAAGAAAACAAAGCAAAACAACACTAAAGCTTACCTAGAAAGCACGGGGGAAAAGACTAGACAAGAATAGAGCGATGACTCTAAATCCTAAGGCAAGTTTGGCCAATTACAGCCTGTGAGTCAAAGCCAGACCACAGCCTGTTTTTCTATAGTCCCTGAGCTAAGAATGATTTTTCAATTTTTAAGGAGTTATAAAAAAGTATAAAACCAAAGAAGAATGCGTGACAGATATGTGTGGCCCCCTAAATCTAACATTTGCTGCCTGTTTTTTTCCTAGAAAAATTTTGTTCGCCCATATTCTAAAGGAAAATTCTTTTCGAACCAACCAAATCATTAAAAAAGTGTAAGAATATACTTCCCAGCTTCTTCTATGAGACAAGTTTTACTCTAATACTCAAACCAGACAAAGACATCACAAAAATTCATATTCCTTATGAATATCAATGTAAAAATACTTAACAAAGTAGTAGCAAATCAAATTCAGCAACGTGTGTAAAGGATTATACACTGTGATGGAATGAGATTTACCCCAGGAATGCAAGGCTGATGTGACATCCATACTAAAGACAATTAATATAATACATCATATTGATAGAATAAAAAGTAAAAACCATATGATCATCTCAGTAAACAAAGGAAAAGCATTTGACAAATCTCACAGCATTTCATGATAAAAGCATTCAACAACCAGGCAGTGCCTGTGGCCCAGTGAGTAGGGCACCAGCCCCATATACCGAGGGTGGTGAGTTTGAACCTGGCCCTGGTTAAACCGCAACAAAAAAATAGCTGGGCATTGTGGCGGGCGCTTGCAGTCCCAGTTACTTGGGAGGCGGAAGCAAGAGAATCGCGTAAGCCCAGGAGTTAGAGGTTGCTGTAAGCTGTGTGATGCCATGGCACTCTACTGAGGGCAACAAAGTGAGACTCTGTCTCTCAAAAAAATAAAAAAATAAAAACGTTCAACGACCCAGGAATAGAAGGGAAGTTCCTCGACCTGATATAGGACATCTATGAAAAACCAACAGCTAACATCATATTTATTCTTGATGCTCTACCCTTAAGATCAGGAGCAAAATAAGGATGTCTGCTTTCATTACTTCTGTTTAACTTTGTATAGGAGGTTCTGCCATATCAATTAGTTAAGAAAAGCAAATTGAAGTAATCCACATTGGAAAGGAAGAAATCAAACTATATTTGAAAATGGCATCATCTTATATATATATATAAAAATCCTAAAAAATACACTAAAAATATATTAGAAAGAATACATGAGTTTACCAATGTGTCAGGATGCAAGATCAATGCACAAAAAATCAATTATATTTCTAAACACTAACAATAAAAAAACTTAAAAATTAAGACGTTAAGAAAATCACATTTATAATCACAGCAAAAAGAAGAAAATGCCTAGGAATAAATTTAACCAAAAAGTGCAAGCCTTGTACACTAAAAACTATAAAACTTTTTTTTTTTTTTTTAGGCAGAGCCTCGAGGTGTTGCCCTGGGTAGAGTGCTGTGGCATCACAGCTCACAGCAACCTCTAACTACTGGGCTCAAGCGATTCTCCTGCCTCTGCCTCCCAAGGAGGGGGGACTACAGGTGCCTGCCACAATGCCCAGCCATTTTTTGGTTGCAGCCATCATTGTTGGTGGGCCAAGGCTGGATTCGAACCCGCCAGCTCAGGTGTATGTGGCTGGCACCTTAGCTGCTTGAGCCACAGGCGCTGAGCCTATAAAACATTTCTGATAGAGAATGAGGATCTAAATAAATGGAATGGCATCTTATGTTCATGGATAAGAAGACTTAATGTTGTTGAGGCAGTAATACTTCTCAAACTGATCAATAGATTCAATGTACTCACTATCATAATCTCAGGTTCCTTTCCCATAAATTGACAATTTGATTCTAAAATTCATATTGAAATTCAAGGGACCTAGAAGAGTTAAAACAATATTTAAAAGGAACAAAAAAGTTGGAGGACTCATACTTCCCAATTAAAAACCTACTGCAAAGTTACAATAATCAAGACAATTTGGTAGTGACAAAGGATTGACATATAGATTAAGGAAGTAAATATTTCTATCAAACTATCAAAATGGTGTTAAGTTAAGAAAATTTAGTGGAGGAAAGAGTACAGCTGTTTTTATTTGTTTGTTTTTACCAAATGATCAAAGAAAATGACATATCTATATACAAAAGAATAAAGCTAAACCTTTATAAAAACCTTTCTAAAAATTCACTAAAAATATATCATATGCCCTAATGTAAGTGCTAAAACTATAAATCCCCTGGAAGAAAACTTAGAAGTAAATCTCCGTGATCTTTGGTTAAGCAATGGTTTCTTAGATATAACATCAAAAACAAGTGACAAAAGAAAAAATAAAGAGGGCAGCACCTGTGGCTCAGTGAGTAGGGTGCCAGCCCCATATACCGAGGGTGGCAGGTTCGAACTCGGCCCCGGCCAAACTGCAACAAAAAAATAGCCAGGTGTTGTGTGGGTGCCTGTAGTCCCAGCTACTTGGGAGGCTGAGGCAAGAGAATCACCTAAGCCCAAGAGCTGGAGATTGCTGTGAGCTGTTGCGCCATGGCTCTATACCAAGGGTGACAAAGTGAGACTCTGTCTCTAAAAATAAAAAAGAAAAGAGAAAGAAACTGGACTGTATCAAATTTTAAAACCTTTGTGCATCAAAGGACAATATTAGGAAAGTGGAAACACAATTCATAGAATGAGAAAGTATTTGCAAATTATATGTATCCAGAACATATAAAGAACTCATAACTCAAAGATAGACACACAAATAACTCAATTTAAAAATTGACAAAGGATTTGAATAGACATTTCTCCACAGAGAGTGTGCAAATGACCAATAAATACATGAAAAGATGATCAAATTTGTTAGTCAATTAGGGAAATACAAATCCAAACCACAATGAAATACCTCTGTATACCCACTAGAATGGCAAAAATAAAAAGACGTTAGGAAGTGTTGGTGAAGATGTAGAGAAATTGGAATCTGCATGAATTGCTAGTGGGAATGTAAAATGGTGCAACCACTTTGGAAAATAGCTTGGCAGTTCTCTAAAACAATAACTATAAGATCGAGCAATTCTACTCCTAGATACATGCCCAAGAAAAATGAAAATATACGTCCACACAAAAACTCGTACACACACCAGGCATGGTAGCTCACATCTATAATCCTAGACTCTTAGAGGTTGAGGTGGGAGGACCACTTGAGCTCACAAGTTCAGGACTAGCCTGAGTAAGAGTGAGATGCTGCCTCCACCAAAAATAGAAAAATTAGCTAGAACCAAGTGCGGTGGCTCATGCCTGTAATTCTAGCACTCTGGGAGGCTGAGGCATGGATTGCTTGAGCTCAGGAGTTTGAGAGCAGCCTGAGCAAGAGCAAGACCCCATCTCTAAAACTAGCTTGGTGTTGTGGTGGGCTCCTGTATTACCAACTACTTGGAATACTGAGGCAAGATGATCACTTGAACCCAGGAGTTTGAGGTTGCTGTGAGCTGTGATGCCACAGCACTCTACTCTGACAAAGTAGAGACTCTGTCTCAATAAAAAGAAAGAAAAGAAAATTAGTTGAGCACTGTGGCAGGTTCCTGTAGTCTCAGCTAGTTGGGTGGGTGAGACAAGAGGACCTCTTGAATCTAAGAGTTTGAGGTTGTTGTGAGCTAGGCTGAGGCCATGGCATTCTAGTCTTGGTAATAGAGTGGAGTAAGACTCTGTCTTAAACAAACAAATGAACAAACAAACAAACTTATACTTAACTGTTCATAGCAGAATTATTCAAAATAGCCAAAAAGTGGAAACTATCTAAATGGCTTGTCACCTGATGACTGAACAAATAAAATGTGGTATATCCATATACTGGAATATTATTCAGCAATAAAAAAGGGGACACATGCCCCAACATAGATGAACCTTGAAAAGATTATGCTAAGTGAAAGAAGTCAGTCACAAAAAACAATGTATTGTATGATTCTACGTATCTTAAATGGCCTGAATCAGCAAATCCATAGAGACAGAAAGTATATTAGTGGCTGCCTGAGTTTGGAGCAGTGGGTTGGGGGAAGAGGGTTGAGCAGAAATGGTGAAGGACTGCTAATATGTAGAGTTTCTTTTGGGGTGTTGAAAGTGTTCTAAAATTAAATTGTGATGGTTGCATAACTCTGAATATACTAAAACCACTTTAAATGGAGGATTTTTATGATATGCAAAATATATTTCCCAAAAAGCTGTAAAAGTACATAAAAAACATTTTTAAATATGCAAGATTTCAAAAAATTAACCTACCATTTATCTTTTCACAACAAGCTACTTGCAGATGTATTCTGCCAAAAGAAGTGAATAAACCAAGAAAGGGAGAAACATGGAATCCAGAAAAGAAAAGCTTTAACACGGAAAAGAGGCAGAGGGAATTCCTAGATTAATGGTGAAAAGAATCTTTGAATGACGATTTGAGGCAAGCTTAGAGAGCTACAAGTAACTCTTGTAGCACCAAGGAATTAAGAGCACCAGAAAGAAACCTACAAGTGAGGTGAAGAAAAAAAAAAAGATAAAAGAAGCAGATAAACTTCCTAATGTTTGCACATATTGCAGTGACTTTTGTTGTTCTGCCTGGAAGCTTGAGAATGGATTTGTGATAAGATACATGGAAAATTAAGAAAGCAAATGAATGAATAACAAGGCAATTATTAACTCTTGGTAAAACATAAGGTAGTTTTATTGTACCCCCAGGTCAGTAGTGAATTACATTTTCATGATCATATTATCATAAACACTGAGCATTGATTTTACCAATAAGGTAACAATACTATATTGAGAGCATGAGGAAAGCAATGGTGTAACTATATGAGGTAGCAGGAGAGTAGGGTGGTAGAAGAGAACACAATCCTCATCTTCCATATAGGAACCAAAAAACTAAAACTGCAAAAAAACAAAAAACAAAACAAAACAAGAAACAGCAATATAATTTGCTACTTGGGAATAAGAGAGGAGACAGAAGAAACAGAAAAGAGTTGAAAGTAGTTGGTTCTAAGAAGGAGAAATTCAAAAAAGCAGGTCAGAGATTGCAATTTTTTCATTATAGACGTAGCAATACTATGTAATTTAAGAAACAAAACCAAAAACATGATGCCCATGCATTAGTGTGACTTGAAGAAAAAGAAGAAATAAGGTTGATAGTGAAACCAGAGCCACTCTTTCCAGAGGAGCTCCTCAACTGCAGCTTTTCAACCTGCTTTTCCTTTCTACTTCAGTCCTCATCAGTTTTTCTTCACAGTAACTGACTTAGCTCCATAACCACCTGCTCCTATCTGCTTCAGTATGGCGCGTTTTGGCTTCTGCACCTGGTCCTTTTGCAGTCATCCAAGTCCATCCCAAGTCTCTCCTGATTCTTCCTTCTGCTTTAGAATTCCAGACATGAGCCTGGGCCAGCTTGACTTGGAATCTGTCATACCCAGCCAGTTAATCTGCTCCAGTCTGGTTCTCTTGGCTGCCCCGCTCACCTCACAAGTACTCTGCATGTACATCAGTGGCAACTGTCCCCTGTTTCTCCCTGTGCCTAGAGTGGGCAGCACTAAGCATGGCTGTCCAGGGGAGTGAGATGGCAAGATGGCACAAAGTCCTCTCTTGAGATCAGAATACTGCATCCATTAATAAACTGAAGCCACAGACCACTTATAAGCCACCAGGTCACTCCCCTGATTCATTCTGAACCTATTAAATTCATGGGTCTCTCTCAAGCCAAGTTTCCCCATTTCTATATTGATATAATAGATATTTTTAGCATGAATGCAGCATACTTTTCTACATAACATTTTATCTTGTTTTTTTCTTAAATGTTGTTGTTTTAACTCATTTATAAACCAAGGTACAAGGATAAACACTCCAAATGACATACAATGTAAACCCAAATAATATATAATGCAGAGGTTCTCAGGCACAGACTGGCAGCATGGATATGGTTCTCCCACACCCTTCCATCCCATAAAGAGGCATCCTTGGGCTGAGCACAGCTTGGAGCACTGTGTGGCTGTGCAATCCAGCAGAGGGACCCTGATGCTTCATTGTCTTGCATAGTAATGATGTGGGAGGGGACCGATTTTTAGCTTTGCAATCCAGGTTGCAACCTTGCCAGCATGAGAAATAGCCTGTTGCCCCATGAAAATCATGTGAAGAGTTTGCATGTCAGCATTGGCTCCAACCTGAATTCTTGAACCCCTCCTATAGTGCCAGCATTTTGCTGGGTTACCCAAGGGGCAATCTCCAGGGTCGTCCAGCAGACACTCTGACTCATCTCACTTTATTCAGTCTTCAGATATCTGATTTTGTTGATCTTTCTCTCTTAGCTGCGTCATTGGTTTTTATCCAAGACATTAATTAAGATATTGAAAAAGTTAAGGCCAATGCAAAAGTCCTGTTGTATATTGCTGCAGGATGACAATAACCAATGCTGATTCTGTCTTTTAAATCAATAAGATCTCTACCTAATATACTGTCATCTGCCTTATCCTTCTAGTTTGTCCCCAGAGATAGTTATGGATAACAAAGATAGTTTGTCCAATTCCAGCTAAAATCAAAACCCCCATATTCATTAAGTCTATGTACACGGCCAGGACACAGCAAGTAGGAGCTGGGCTCAGAGGAAGAAGTGAGGAGGGAGTTCAGGAGGCCGTGCCAGGCTGTAGAGAGCTGGAACTTTAAAAAAAATTAATTTTCATAGAGACGGGGTCTCACTACATTGTGCAGCCCGCTCTTGAACTCCTGGCTTCAAATGACCCTCCCACAGAGTGAGTATTATAGACATGCGCCACCCCACCCGGACAGAGATGGAATTTTTTATTGCCCCAGGGGATGCATCAAGGGAAAGAAGAAAGCATAGCTGTGAGTAGAACCCAGATCATTAGTCTATTAGGGTAAATGTGTTTATCAAATATTTCCCTCTAGCATGAGAGAGAACCCCAGACTAAAATTAGAGACCGCTGAAAGTGGAGAGGGTTCAGAGAACTAGGAGAGGAAGCTCTCCAGCTCTTTTCTCTCCATCAACCCCTCCGCACACACACACACAGAGAACACCTGCTCTCCTGACTTGTAAGAAGGTGATTTCAGAATTGTGTGGTATGTTAGTTACTTTCTTGGGAATAACAACTATTTTCAGGCTAAGGGGAGAAGACAATACTGAACACATACAATTGAATTCCTCGTTCCAAGTTCAACAAGAGAAGGATTTGGGGGCACTTCAAATCAGATCACAAGGTGACACATCACTGCACTCTCATTCAACTCAGGCATCACTCCTCTCTGAGATCTTTCCTGACCCTTCCCTGTGTCCCCTGTATACACTGTCATTGTACTCCTCACAATGTATTTGCAGGCATTGGTTTACACGCCTCTCACATCTAACAGTGTCAGCAGCTTGATTGAGAGCAGCTACTGTGCCATTCATCTTTGTAATCCAGGGCCTGCTGCACACCTCCATACACTACCCACGTGCACAATGAAGCCTGGGACCTGTGGCCCTGGATAGCACTGGATGACATCATTCCAACTGCTCCTCCCTCCTCCACTCACCCCAAGTCAGTAAGCTCAGAGCATGGCATATAGTAGGTGCCCAATAAATGTTTAACAAATAAAAGCAGAATGTCTGCCCGCCTGTGAGGAAGGCCTAAGGGAAACGTTACAGAAGGCCCTGCCTGAGCAGGTCCTCCCTGCTCTCAGCCCATCAAGGCCAGTAAAAGAGCACTGGAGCAGACCACTATGGGCAGCCTGCCTTGTGGCGAGCACCCTGCCCTCTTCACACTCGCCAGCAGTTCTGACATTTGGCACCCGCTGATGGTAACATTCCTTCCTTCACAAACCTGACGACAGGAACAATGCCTAGCAGCCAGATGGTGGTGAGGGGTGATGAGGGAAGAAATGTGGGGGAAGGGTAGGGAGCACTGGGCAAGGGGGAGGCTGTGCTATACAGCCTGACTGCCCACCGCACCTGCTCCTCTCTGGTCCTGGCTCTGCCGCTCACCTGCTCGCTCACCTGCTCGGGCACACCAGCCTCCATGCTGTGTCTGCAGCCTGCCGCGCCCTGCCCCCCACAGGCCCTTGCTCTTTCCACTGCTACAGTGCTTCTCTGTCACCTCTTCAGGGGTCCTCTTCTTGATGAGACCTGCCCTGACCCCTTATTTAAAGTTGCAACAGCCCTCTCCCCCTTCCTCTGCTCTACATTTTCCCCAAGACACTTGACACCTTCTAACGGAGTGTACAAAGTGCTTGTGTATCGCGTGCATTGCTCACTGCCCTTCTCCCCTTGGTAGAATGTGAATTGGACTAGTGCAGGGATCTGTAGTGCTGTGGTTTGTTCGTATTAATAATACATTTTAAGGGCCTGGAATAATACCCGGCATGGTGTGGGCGCTCTGAGCACTGCAGACGGTCCCACACTCACTTGACACTGAAATGCCCACTCTATGCCAGGTGCTGCACTTTCATGGGCAAAGACCATGACGGTGGCAGGTGAGAGGGAAACACCACCCCTCCTTCCTTGTGAGGTGTTTTGGTCTGGAACTGATGGGAAAAGGAGGGGGTGTGGTCAGTTTGGGATTCTCTCTAGGCTCTATTGAGCTGCCACCTTTCCCTTTTTACTCCAAAAAGCACAGTGTTTTGGACCTTTTTCATGTCAGGAACCTGCAGTGGGACCTAGACGTGGGGCAGAGTGAAAGGAGGGCTGGGAGCCAGGGACAGCTGGCAGGACGAGGGTCTGGGGCTGCGGGGTGGGAGGAAGTGAGCCGGGCACAGAACCTCCTGCAGAGGCTGAGGGAGGGGAGAGCCCTGTCCTTATCCACTCCCTGGGGGATTCTGTAATGAGCCTTGCAACACCATCCCATTTTCAACTCTACAAGGCTCCTGGCACTCTCAGTGGTGTGTCTGGGAGAATTAACTGCCTGAATGCCTGATGACAGACAGGAGGAACAGAGAGCCAGGGTGTGTGTACGTGTTTATGTGTGTGTGTGTGTGTGTGAGAGAGAGAGAGGGGGGGGGGAGGGAGGAGAAAAAGACAGTACCTTTTTCTCTCTCTGGAATGACTTGTGACCGTGTTGCAGATTTCCATCCTCAGAGGCGCCATCTAGATTCCCAGAGGCTACATGCTTCACTGCCATTCCTGAGTCTCTCTGGCCAGGACTCTTGACTTCTCCATTTTCCCAAGCAGGGCTTTTCCTCAAGTTTAGCGCCAATGCCTGCTGTGCCCAGTGGATCCTTGCACGCTGTGACCCGTTCTAGGCCCACGGTCATTTCCTCTAAGGGCCGCAGTCACTCTATTGCCAGCACATGTTTCCTGAGGCTGGTCAGAATTAAGTCCAGTGTGGGGAACATTTCTTCCCTGCTTCTTCCTCTTCAGAGCCATGAAATTATCCCTTGAGCAAATCAATAATTCACCAGATTATCCATATTTAGTCTGGATTATGTCTCCTTGCCTCTGGCTGGACTTTGAAGTCCTGCCTCACATGCCTCCACCCTGGCCAGTTTTCCAGGTGAGCCCCACCAGCCACTCTCCCACAGGGCCTTCTCCACACTGTGCATTCCCCACACCGCTGCCCCCTGCCCCCAAGTCTGGTCCTCTGTCCCAAAGCCCCTTCTTCTCTCTTTGTTGACTCCAGCTTGCTCTTCAAGGTGCCATTTCAAATCCAGGCTTTTGCCACAAATTCCTTGGGCTTCTGCAACAGACAGAAGTATTTACAATGAGAAGCACGTGGTTTTGCTTCTACTTGAGTTTTGTGTGCAAAGTCTGTCTTCCTGCAGAGTTACTGAGCAACACAAGGGCAGGAGGCTGTGACAGACCCCTCACACCTCCTCACAACCCCAGAGCAGCACACTCGGTGAACACTTTGGGAAAGTGGTGTGGCCTTGTTTCTACACTCATTTCCGGCTTTACACTTTCCCTTCACTCCAACTACCTTTAGCCCCTCAGGCCTCCATCCCACTGGTTTTCCTCTGGTTCTCAAGGATCAGACAACCCAGGTTATATGATCAGACTTTGGATTCTTGTAGATGCTGCTGGCTGCAGCCTATATGGATAAGAGTAAATACAGACCAACCAGTAGGAGGCTACTACAGCAGCCCAGGGGACAGGTGGCAGGAGCTGGGGATAGAGACAGAGAGAGATCATCATCACCAGAGGTTTACCAGATGATCTGTCTAGCCCTAGACAGTCTTCACAGCACTTTTGTATCTACCGCCTCCTTTGACCCTCAGCTGCCCATGAGATATGCTGAGTAAGAATAATTATTGTCTTGGCTTTATAGGTGAATAAAATGAGGCTAGGAGGAGGGGAATCTATTGCCCAAATTTTACACAGCTTCTTGGACAGGGTTGGGCCTCACATCCATATCCTCGGGCATCATGCCTGGGATTCTTTTTAAATCTTGTGTCACCAGGGCTCACCCTGGACCTGCCACAGGAGGGTCTGATGGTAAGCCCAAGAACCTGGACTCTGCTACCTGCCTGAGGCTATTGACACGGTTCCAATTGATTCGTTGTAACCTGTAATTATTTTGGCTGAATTTTTTTTCATGCTCCGTTTGTTTTTTACTCTCCAGTAGATAAGCTACAAGAAAAAGCAGCGTGGGAGATATGTGGGAGCAGGGGAAATTGTCTTTCTTTCTGGGGTAGAAGGATTCCAGAGCTGGTTTCCTGGCTTGCTCCCTATGTCCGTTTAGCCTCTTTCTCAAGTTCTCTTCCTCCCCACGGAGGGGCAGTGAGAGCTCTGAGCCAGATTCTCCTCTCAGGGGCTCTCAGATCTATTTCTTTCTTTCTTCTTCTTCTTCTTTATTTTTTTTGTAGAGACAGAGTCTCACTTTATCACCCTCGGTAGAGTGCCATGGCATCACAGCTCACAGCAACCTCCAGTTCCTGGGCTTAGGCGATTCTCTTGCCTCAGCCTCCCAAGTAGCTGGGACTACAGGCGCCTGCCACAATGTCCGGCTTTTTTTTTTTTTTTTTGCAGTTTGGCCGAGGCTGGGTTTGAACCCATCACCCTCGGTATATGGGGCCGGCGCACTACTCACTGAGCCACAGGTGCCACCCTCTCAGATCTATTTCTGACCAGAGCCAAAGGGAGAACAACAACGGAACCGCTGCCTCCTTCCCACCATGTAACGGTTGCCCCTTGGCACACCTGCCAAGATGACAACTTTGGGGAAGAAAAATGAAGGAAGAGAAACTACAAGGATGGATTGTTAATTTTTCAAATGAAATATGACTCTGAGATTTCAGCAAAGTAGCTTGTGGGACATTCCACTGTGCTCCCTAAGGTCTGAGTGTTTGGAATGACACAGACTCTCTGCTCTCACCGAAACTTGAGTCAGCCTGCCTTGAGTCTTCGGCTTGACTCTACCCAACTTTGGACTTCTCCCTCTGTCCTTAGAGAATCCAACTGGAGTAAGAATCCTGCTTAGTCATTTAACAAGAATCTCCCACCCTTTGATGTCTGAGCACCCTGGCTGCCTTCAATAATAATTCTATTAAGTCAATTTAGCCAGAAACTCCTTATCCTTAATATTTCTTCTTAGTAACTTTTCACCCACTGACCCCCCACCTGCTCGTTGGTTATAAATCCCAAGTTCTACTTGCCTTGTTGGAATTGGAGTTGAACCCAATCTCTCTCCCCCACTGCAAGACCCTGTTGTATTGATCCCTACACACATTGCCATGCTCCCCCTACCCCTTGAATAATCTGCTTTCCATCTTTAACAAGTATTTGGATTTTTTTTTAAAGCAGGGATAGACACTCACTTCAGAGAGTTTGGGGAAAGGCCCACTGTATGATCTTTAGGGTCCCTTTGAGAAGGTCAGGGCTGCTGACCTTCCAAGTGAACTTGGCCACTGTCCTGCAGACCCCAGAAGAGGTTCTGTTGTGTTCCAGGTGGCTCTGTGTGTGGAGTACAGGTGTCCACTGTGGGACACTGCCCCTTCTCTTACTCTCCCACACTCTCCCATTGGCAAGGTGAGTTCTGTGCTGTTTGACCTTTAAAGTCACAGTGGAAGCACAAAGAAGCTGTTAACTCCACCCTGGTGAAAAGAGTCTAAACCCCAGTATTCAGCTTGGATAGCCTTGCCAGAGTGGCGAGGGGGTGAAGCTGGAAGTGGCTCTCATCTTTTTGTGACAAATCTATAGTCAGGAAAATGGACACGGTTAATTTCTCAATCTAGTTATCCTACCCTACTCCATTTATAGGTTATTCACAATTTGTAAACCTCACTGCTGTAGTCCTCACTATTATTGTCTCAAGTTAGTTATTATTAGCCACATTTTACATGTGAAGAGTCTCAGAGAATTAAAAAATCAAAACCAAAAAATTTGCCTAAAGACGAACAACTATTAGTGATTGAGTGTGTGTGTGTGTGTGTGTGGGGGGGGGGGATGATTCAAACCCTGCTCATTTTGACTGTTCCAGCCACTGCTAGTTGGAGTAAATGAATGCTCCACTCAAGATATTTGCATTGTCAAAGCCTTGAAGAGGCTGTAAGGAAAGAAATACCCAAAGACAGTCTTAAGAGGTCAGCCAAGTAGTGAACTATATTCTGGGGGCAGCCTCCAGAGTCTTTCAAATTTACACCAGTTCAAAAACTAAATAAATAAGAGGAAGCACAAACATTGAACTCTAGTTAATGATATGATGTTGAGGTATTTAGAAGTTAAGTGTGCTACCAGAATCCACAGAGAACTCAAACGTATAAGCAAGAAAAGAACAAGGGATCCCATCGCAGGCTGGGCAAGGGACTTGAAGAGAAACTTCTCTGAAGAAGACAGGTGAACGGCCTACAGACATATGAAAAAAAGCTCATCATCCTTAATCATCAGAGAAATGCAAATCAAAACTACCTTGAGATATCATCTAACTCCAGTGAGACTAGCCCATATCACAAAATCCCAAGACCAGAGATGTTGGCGTGGATGTGGAGAAAAGGGAACACTTCTACACTGCTGGTGGGAATGCAAATTCATACATTCCTTTTGGAAAGATGTTTGGAGAA